>JAUTBR010131649.1:0-10574 GCA_032361205.1 Pseudorimula midatlantica
TTGTTGATAATATGATATAACGCGGGTATGATAACGCGGGTGGCATGTCATGGACCCCAAATACAGCGTTATATCGATGGTGCACTGTATTAGTATTTGGGTGCAATGCCGGTTTCCGTTTATAGCTAGGTCAGTTAGTATGTAACAAGTAACATGTAATGGCAGGTTTGATCAATGCAAGGACAGGTAATTACAAGATACATGTGAGTATCATATGGAGATGAGATAATCATAAGTATATAGAGATGAGCTAATCCTGTTTTTACCTAATGAGCCGAGTTCGATAAAACTGTTCTAAAAAACATGATTGCAGGAAAATATGCTAAAATTTGAATATATTTAATATTATAAAATAAATAAAAAGGAATAATAATATTAATTGAGAATTAAGACAAATCGGAAAACTAAATATTTATGGAAATATACCTTCTACAATTATTTATTAAATTGTCCATGCAACGCCAACCTCCTTATCCCCTACTTCCATTACCTGCTACCAACACCCACTTCCACCCAACATTCTTTCAGCATTAATCAGTGAGGTAAGACTGCTTCTTATTTAGACAACCCTTCAAAGGGCTGCTAACATTTGATGTTACAGGATTTATTCTTGGAAAATTCATCTAATTTTTCTCCCTCAGGGTATTGTATTCTAGATCCTTCCACTCGTAATATCAAATTATTGATTTGTTTGGACAGTCTTATGCTTGAAACATCAAATTCATCCACAACTGGACGGCTATTTTAGATTAAACGTGAGCCCGAGCAACCTTCATGAAAAATTAAACTTGCATTAGAAAAAGGAAGTAAGATTAGATTGGTATGAAATGAATGGATGGAAATGTATAATTAAATGTTATTTGTGTTGTAGTTATTTAAAGTCTCATCAATAGATTTCGCACTTTTGATATAAATCTCATACACATTGGTAAAGAAATTGGCACATTTTTCATGTTTGTGGGGAAATGTGCTTTGCTCAGTAGATGTGATGTCAATATTATTACTATGTTACACGAGTTCAACATTTCAAGGGTGTGTATTAATAACTCTGGTGGACCTATTAAATGTAGGGTTATAAATTCAAGCACTTAGACAATGTGAAGGCCATGTGGTGTATAATGTAACGGTCACCAAACACTTACCTGTAGATAAGCAATGTGAAATGAATATAAATTACAAGTATTGTCAGTTCTGACAGCTTGACATGTTTTTATGTCTATATCATGTCTATGGCACTTATATGTTGGGTGACTTTTTCTACGTTTCCTTCCTCCCTCCCTATTGTCTTTTTCTTTCTTTCTTTTTCTCTCCCTCTCTCCCTGCTGTTGCTCGCTTTCTTCCCTTTTCATTTCTCTCCTCTCTCTCTCATCTCTTCTCTCTTGTGTGCTCACTCTTTCTGTCTGTCTCTCCTCTGTGTCTGCCTATCTGTCTTTCTCTCTCTCCTCTCTCCTGTCTTCTCTTGTGTGCTCACTCTTTCTGTCTGTCTCTCCTCTGTGTCTGTCTGCCTATCTGTCTTTCTCTCTCTCCTTCTCTTTCTCTCCCTCTCTCTCTCATCTTTCTTCTCTTGTGTGCTCACTCTTTCTGTCTATGTCTCTCCTCTGTGTCTGTCTGCCTATCTGTCTTTCTCTCTCTCCTCTTTCTCCTGTCTTCTCTCTTGTGTGCTCACTCTTTCTGTCTATGTCTCTCCTCTGTGTCTGTCTGCCTATCTGTCTTTCTCTCTCTCCTTCTCTCTCTCCCTCTCTCTCTCTCTTCTTTCTTCTCTTGTGTGCTCACTCTCTATCTGTATCTCTCCTCTGTGTCTGTCTGCCTATATGCCTTTCTCTCTCTCTCTCCCACTACCCCTTTTCTTTCTCTCTCCCACTACCCCTTCTCTCTCTATCCCTACCCTCCATCTCTCCCTATACCCTCCATCACAAATGAGTGAAAGATTCCTGCAGCGACTTTTATCTCCATATTCACTCACTCACTCACTCACTCACTCACTCCCTATATACCTCTTCCACCCTTTCCCTGCCCTCCCTGCCTCCTCTCTATCTCTGTGAGTTATACACGACCCCCCACCGCTGAAATCGACGAGCAACTGATCCATTTCACACCTCCCCTCATCCTTAGTACCTGCTCCAGCTACGGTGTGATCTCTTCATCGGCTCCCACAACACCAGCCCTCGTCTATTTCAGGGGGGAGGGAGAGGGAGAAGAGATTAACATTTACTGGTAATGCTCCTACCAACCTATATTATTTGATTATGTTGCCACAAGTAGATGCTATCACTACCGGATGCGACTGCTTTCTTCTTTTTCTGGGGGTCTCCAGTAAACATTTCTTTTCTGCTCATCGTGCCTTTCCATCTGGTGTTACATATGCTCTGGTCCCAGACTGGGGAGAGGAGGGGGGTGGGGGTGGCGGGGATTGAGGGAGTAGGGGGATAAATTAAGGGGGTATGGGGATTGAGGAAGGGGGTGGGGCATTCATGTTTCCCATGTGAATTGTAAAATTTTGTAAAGTGCTCATATCCTGAATAAAGATCGCAATGTATATCTACACGGATATGTAAAGAGTTTCAACATGGCTTATGAAGCCTATAATAACTTACAATTCTTAAGTACATTCTTTCTTAACTGATGTGAGTGTCAGAATGGTGTTCATCATTGTCCAAACAATCATATATCTAGATTAGAAAACAAATGATATTGGGGAAATCAGAATATGTACATGTATTACTCTCATTTCTCACCATTGACCTATGCAAACATTGTGATCGTGTCTCATTAATACTATTTAGATTCTATGTGATATATCAATATTAAAATAATACGTACTGATGTAAGATTTTTTAAAATACAAAAAAGTGAAATACCGTAGGTGGTTAAATTTATATTAAAAGTAATTCATGTAGACCATAAAAATTCAATTCTATGAATGTTCTCATTTTGTTGACCATCTTTGATTAGAAATATATACATTAAAAGTCGTCTGACCGTTAATACCGGTACTTGAATCTAATTACGAGGAAAGTCTTTTCATCTGACGCGATGCTTAAATTGATTCCAGTCGACTCATCAATTCACCTTTTTTTGACATTTACTGTTGGGAACATTAAGGATCAAATGTAGCACAACAGATGAATTTGACATTTATAGGTTTTTACGAGAAAAATGTCTTGTTTTGGATGCTTTCAGATACATTCTAGTTGCTATAAACCTGTCTTTCAATGCTAAGAGACAGCTTTGCTTTGGGTGTTCCTTACTTAGTGCTGGGTCCTATTTTTTGCCTTCTTCTTTTTGTTGTTGTTGACTGCAATTGATTACAAGTGAAATTGACGATGACCAGCTAATCTGATTTGGGTGACGACAGCTGTTTGTTGTTGACAACTATGTGCGCATTGTCTTGGCTTTATTCTCAAACAATCCATCATTTTGTCACTCCCATTATTTGGGATGGGGACATATGACTTCATAAACAATCACAGATTTTCCTTCTTTAGATCAAACTATTTTTTTACATCCCACACCACTAAATTGATAAAAGGCCTAGCTTTCTATCTGAATTGGTCGAGATTTTTCAGAAATGGTTAATTTTTAAATCGACAATGACATGCTCATCTTTTTAGAATTGCTTCTGGTCTAGCTTGTTTTAAATCCATTATTATCCTAATTATGTTTGAGATGAGCCCCACTTGATCATCAGTATTATGTCTGTATCTGGATCAACACTGTCAGGTGATTAATCACCATTACATTTAGGGTGTTTCAAGTTATGCCAAGTAATTTATATGCATACATATGAATATGCCTCGTTTTGGTTCACATTTGCAAAGTATTATTTCCAGTTTATTTTGTCATTGTGATGTAGTCATGTCAACTCATGTGTGATATACAATGTTCCTATTGGTCCTGGCCAGTGGAATTACCCTGTTGGCTAAGTGGGTAGTGTTGGATTCACATCCAGGTGACTCAGGTTCGATTCCCAGGATCGATAGTGTTCTGTTACAAATGGTGCCAAACATTGTATTTGAGTGATTTCTGGCAGGCTTTTCTCACAGAATTGTTTGTATTGGATGAGACTGCTTGGAATGCTTTATATCTCACATGGCTACAGTGGGTTTGTTAGCATCTATAATAATATGTATTTAGAATGTGATACAGCATTGTCTTATATACATTGCATTAATTGGTGTACTTTGCTGTATCTGATGTACATTGCGATGTCAGTTTGTCAGTTGTACATTGCAGATATTGAGGTCCACTGTCCAGACCTGTTCATTGTGATGTCAGTTATACATTGCCGTGTCTGATGCACATTGCAATGTTGAGGGATAGTCACAGTCCCGTCTTGTACATTGCAATGTCAGTTGGGCATAACAGTATTGTGATGTCAGTTTTTCGTTGTAGATATTGAGGACTACAGTCCAGTCTTGTTTATTGCAATGTCAGTTGTACATTGTGATAAGATTTCAGTTGTACATTGTGATGTCCATTGTACATTGTGGATATTGAGGACTACTGGACCAGTCCTGTGCATTGTGATATCAGTTGTACATTGTGATATCAATTGCACATTGCAGTATCAGATGCACATTGCAGTGTGTGATGTAAATTGCAGATATTGCTGTGTGTGATGTAAATTGCAGATATGGAGGTCCAATGTCATACATCACAATGTCAGTTGTACATTGCAGTATCACATTGCAGTGTATGATGTAAATTGCAGATATTGAGGTCCACCATCCAGTCCTGTTCATTGTGATGTCAGTCATACATTGCAGTATCTGATGTATACAGTGATGTTGAGGACTGCGGTGCAGTCGTGTACATTTCCCGTGTACATTTCCCGAGGCAAGTGAAGGTATCCCCTTACACCTGTCTGATGAAACTTACTGCTGGTCGCCCCCGGAAACCATGGTTACCTAGGTGATTGTACAATTCTTATGGATCTATTTGTTAATTAACAACACCATCAAATACATCTCCAATCTTAAGATATCATTAGCTCAAATTCCTAATATGACCAGATTCTTCTATTTTGTTAATTACATGTAATAGCTTGTCTTGCTGTTAATTCTATGATCTGACTGATGGGTTTTAGTACTGTTAATTCTATCCTGTAATATGACTGATGGGTTTTAGTCATTACAGACCAGGTTTTGTAAGTGTTAATTTCTAGTATGGACTGGCAACACTGCATGTTTCTAGATAATAATTGTAATATTTATGTTTGTATTTCAATATATTTTGAGAAATATGCTTTACCGTATATCAGACATACCATATTATTAATGATACCTTTAAAAATCTGTAATATTACATGTGATTTTAATTAAAATTTATATTTACATAATATCCTATGCAATCATGGTGGAATTATTTGTTAACTAATTGTGGTAATTTTCTACGTTTATTGCTATATTTTGTAAAGTTTTCAAATGTCAAAAGGACAACAAACAACATGGCAATTGAGCATGAAATCATACTCCGAAGGTTTCATAATGTCCGGGCCAGATTAGTAATGCTGAGACTGGGTGTTATAGGGCAAAAAACTCCCAACTACATATCTCACTCTAGCCAAATACAACTGGTTTGCCTCATATCATCCATTTCCTACCGTCTGAGCAATTGATTGACGAGCTGATATCGGCAAGGTAATTAGTGGGACAGCTTATCATATATACACGCCATGAATGGTTTTAACCTTTTCGCTGCTGAGTTAATCACAAATGCTGTTCTGTGTGGGCATCTCCAGTTGCCACTGGCAGAGGGAAGGTCAACCGTGTCATCGGAGACAGATGTTGGCTTCTGGTAACAAAAGGCCTCACTTCATTAGCTGCGGGTTTAATATGATATCTGAGCCCGGAGATGTAGGGAATGTTGCTAGCATGGTTTAGGTGTTGTCTGTTAAATCATAAATATTCGTGAATAATAATAATAATAATAAGTAAATATTTGTATTGCGCAAAAATCCAGAATAGCACTATCTCAGATGAGCTTTGTTTGAGTCTGAGTAAAGCAACAATTGTCAGAAGGCGGATGCAGAGCCCGTCTAGTCAAATGTCTGATTATGATTGTATGGTTATCAGTATTTCTATATACCTGATGTTATGACATCTTGTTGTTAGCATTGTTTTTTAGGTGTCATATATTAAATCATAAATATTATATGGCTCTCAGTATTTCTCTATGACATCTTTTAGCACCACAGATGTTGCACTTTTCATCTTGCAAACGGATATAAGCCTTAATTTTAAAAATCAGTAAAAAAAAGGCATGGTTTGTCAAAACTATTGGGCATCTCTGGTTGCCAGCAGGGGAGAAAAAAGGTTAAATTTGCTTCACCAAGTAAAGGCGACATATTTCTGTGAGTTACTGTCGATGGAACATCTTCTCATGACTTTCAGATTTCAGATAGTTAATAGCAAGCTGCCAGACAGTGAACTAGTGCAAGAAAAGTCGCACGTGGAGAGCCGCCTTAACTTCAAAATCAGATAAACCTCTTCAAACATTTCCGTTTTCTGGTGGCTTTTTTTTTAGAGTGAGTGAATGACTATGGAGTTTAACGTCGCTGTGGGAATCGTTCACCCATTTGCGACGATATTTTAAAAAAAATATAAAGGTATTCTCCTGGCGATAGCTGAGAATACATCTGTTGTCGTCTCTCTTCTCTGACTGTAACTACTTATTATTGACAGCACTGTGAAATGGTATGGTGGTAATGCTATCATGAGATACTTATTGAACACAGGACAATGATTACTGGTGAAAGGGGTTGGCCGTTGAAGTATTATTACAACTGTGGCCACCACATCCAGATGACTTCTACTGTCATTACGCCCGACAAGTTAGTGTTACTCATGGCCCTTTGGTATTTCCATACATTTCATGATTGGCAGGCTTGAAATGTACGTTTCACCTCGCATGGCAGATATCCAGTGTTTGTTTCCAAACACAAAATGTCAGGTTACATGTCGTAATGCCTTTTATGACATTTTGCTATTTTAGAAACTTGTTTTTATGTAATTATTTGTATGTAGGATTGTCACTGACCTGATTATATTCACTGTCATAATTTTGTGAGATCAAGTTGTTCATTTCATATAGGAATATTTGATCTTTTGTTTCCCAAACCAAATGTCACGCTATGTGCTGTAATGTATTTACTCATATTAGATTCTTCAAAAGGAACACTACTAATATGTTGGTGTCAAAATTTTCAGAGATGAATTTCTCATTTTAAAATATTATCTTTTTTATATGAGCTACGTATAAATCTTAAGATGCTTTTAAAAAAAAAGTTTTGTGTTTTTGATATCTTTAACATCATACTTGTATAATTTCTTTTCTTCAAATTCTGAGGAAGCATTATGTAATTTATTTAATGATATAAACTTCATACAGAAATATGAATACTACAGGTCAATGACCGTGCAATAATTGCCAATAAATTTGACATATAATTTGTCAATGTATAATTTCTACTAGAAATGTCTTTGTGAAACCCACTGGAGAAATTTCCGATGGTAATATACATGAAATATACATGATCTTGATGTGATGACCTGTCACCTGTCTCAACGTGCCATTGATGAAAGGGACTTGACCTAGCACAAGTGACTGGCATTAAACCGTTGTCAATTTCATTACCAGTTTTAAAGCTCCCCTTCTCAACTGAGTGTGTACGTATTGTTGTGACACTCGTGTGTATGGGCAGCGGTATTGCTTTAAATCGATCCCAGGCCATTAAACAAAGCTAGTACACTCAGACACTCGATGTTGATGATGAAAGAAAGACAAGCATGTTTGAACAGAGATACCGCATATATCCAGATATATTTGTTTGATATAGGTTATGCATTAATACATAAACATGACAAAAGCTAATTGATCTATTCTATTGATCATTTTGACCTTCGGAAAAAAACCAACTACGCCTTCAATTGTTGTATACACTTTGAACATACGTCGGTTTGTCATGAAGGTAAATGTTTATGTTCCTTTGTTATGCGTTAAAGACGCTTTCTAGATTATTTTGATCATATCATGGTTTGTCAGTTTATGTTTAATGTTTCATTCATAATAAATCATGAAAGAAAATGAATAAATGTAAATCTAGAGTCATAAAACACTTTCTGTAAAAGTTGCACTTTAGCTTAGTACATGAAAATGTTTTTAGCTTGATCTTGTCAAACTCACAGACATTGCAATTCTACGTGTGCAGAGAACCTTTATGAGAATGCACTATCGGTCACAGACAGTAAATAAAATTGTCTAGAACATTTGCGATATTTGTCAAAAATAATGTACCAAGTACACTTTTTGACATGAATTTAATACAATTCTCCAATCAGAATGAGTTGTCTGGACCACACGTCCAAAGAACGCATTACATCGAATCGTGAAGTGCCGATATGCCATTCCGTAACGACAGTTGTGCCACTTACACCATTGAATTTCATTGTGGTCTGGGTAGCATTGCACTCCTGGTCCTAGTCATTAACTGGATCCATTCCTTCCGTATATATACACAGTTACGGAGCGGAACTGCCGATATCTGGCGTGTATATACACAGACAGCACTCAGAGGCCCCGACAGCGAGACAAACCCCCGGCACTTAGTAGATGCATATTAGTTACATTGAGCGAAAATAGCACCCAAACTGGCGGTATAATCCATTGTCATAAGACGTCAAGGAGTCGGTATATAGAAAGTAATGATTTTGTCCTCGGACGACTATCACTCATTATCCGCCTCATCGAAATGCTACTTCATCTGCGCGTGAGGGGAATGCTTATGACATTAAAATGGTACTTGACGGCAGGTCAATTTTCACACTGATACTTTCCCCCCTGGTAAGTACCCGATTTCCCCTCGACACCAATAAGATGTATGTCATTACACTGGGGCTTCACTCTGAGATGGCAGACATTGATACCTACAGGTGCTATATCCACTTGATAACTGTTGTTATCCAATTGTACACATTGTTATCCAATATTGATACCTATTGCTATTCAATTTATACCTATTGTTATTCAATTGATGCATATTGTTATCCAATATTGATACCTATTGCTATCCAATTTATACCTATTGTTATTCAATTGATGCATATTGTTATCCAATATTGATACCTATTGCTATCCAATTGTATCTATTATTATTGAATTGTACCCACTGTTATACAATTTTGGTACTTTGTCGTAAAACATTGATATTTAATCCGTACAAATTTCAAAGAAATCTCATGAAATATTCCAAGATGTCAACTGCTACAATATTATAGTACCAATGTATATTACTGTATATAAGTGTCGATTGGATCTAAATTGTTAGATTATATTGTAACTTCATATACTAGTATATAAACTAGAGCAATTTTGCAATGTGTGTAAGTATGTCAATTTCACAATGTGCATGGTCGTGTCAATTTCATATATGTTCCAGGTAGCTATAGCTGCTTAGTCAGCATAATGCTTGAAGGAGAACATTTCTGACAAGGAATCATATTCCAGATAGGGCCTTCATGTGTAATCACCCAACATTTAATGATATTGGACAGATTTAGTTAAGAATTCGCAAAAGTTAGTATCAGTTGCATGCAACCAGAATTCTAATGTGCAAAGCCAACGGGTTTTATAGGGAGTCGTTGAACTTTGCCAGATCTCGTTTTAGTATCCAAGAACCAAAGAGGACATTGCTACCGTTTCTTAATGTAACGTAATTCTGGCATTTCTCAATAGGAACATCTGACATTGCAATGCTACAAAGTCTTATCATCCTCCTGATGCAAGCAGATGAATTGCATAGGTATGAAAGCTTCAATATTGTCAGCATTATTAATCAGTTAATAGGAAGAGCGGCGACATGAGTCGTGCACGGAACATTGGCCTTTTAGCTCGCCTTTCATTGATTTTCAGTTTTCTCCGGTTAACGGGAGTAATGATCATCAAACAGAATTAACCTGATCCTCTTCTCATTACATGTCACCAGTGACGTCCGCCAGATCCAACAATTCTTGAAACAGTATCTTGACCTTAAGCTGAATGCTGTGTGATAACTGTGTGTCAGACAGATGACAGTAGTGTGTCAGATGACAGTAGTGTGTCCGATGACAGTTGTGTGTCAGACGACAGTTGTGTGTCAGACAGATGGCAGTAGTGTGTCAGATAGATGACGGTAGTGTGTCAGATAGATGACAGTTGTGTCAGACAGATGACAGTAATGTGTCATATGACAGCAGTGTGTCAGACATGTGACAGTAGTGTGTCAGGTAGATAACAGTAATATGTCCAATGACAGTTGTGTGTCAGATAGATGACAGTTGTGTCAGACAGATGACAGTTGTGTCAGACAGATGACAGTTGTGTCAGACAGATGACAGTAGTGTGTCAAAGTGATGACAGACAGATGACAGTTGTGTGTCAGATGACAGTTTCATATGTCAGATGATGATTGTTGTAGTAGACAGATGA
The DNA here is from genome assembly GCA_032361205.1 of Pseudorimula midatlantica. NCBI lineage: Eukaryota > Metazoa > Mollusca > Gastropoda > Lepetellida > Lepetodrilidae > Pseudorimula > Pseudorimula midatlantica. The sequence goes on from JAUTBR010131649.1 coordinate 10,465, forward strand.
ATGTTGTGTCGGTTGGTTGGTTGGTTGATTTGAGGTTTAAAGTCGCTTTCTAGAATCTTTCACTAATATCATGACTTGCATGCGTATGTACTGCTTGACTAGTCTGGATT
>JAUTBR010132648.1:0-10564 GCA_032361205.1 Pseudorimula midatlantica
TGAAGAAGTTGTTTGTCGGCAATTTTTAATGGTTTACTACATTAAAATGATTATATGGAATAATTAGAATAACCCACGAGATACGACTGATTACGGAAAATATGTCCCTTGTGAAATTAATGTTCAAAGTGAACATTAATTTCACTCGGGACATATTTTCCGTAATCACTCGTATCTCGTGGGTTATTCTCTAATTCCATCACATCTATAATTGGATACTTTCAAAACTTAATTACAACAGTATTAATTTTTGCAAATTAAATCTTAGTGACATGTAAAAGTCTGACTACTGCCTGACATGCAGTTAAATGATCCAATCAAGAGTTCAGCATCATGTACCCCAAAATAGCCTCAAAGATGAATTGTTTTTATTTCCCGTCACTTAATTCACACCTAAGAAACGTCAATGTACATTATCAAATCTTCGTTATTTCTTTAATTACCACGACACGACATCAACAACTGGCAGTTTGGTTGACGCTACCATAAGAAGAATCAAAAGGATCTTTCTCGCGCTCATTTCCAAAGGGAGGTAATTTTGTACCCGCAGAATAATACGCACCGATTCTCCTTTTTAGCGACAAATAACACTTTCACTTAGCGTTTGGAAATTGACAGCTGGTTGATAGGCAATTTGGGGCAACAGCGTTGACGACAGTGACAGCGTCGATGGCAGTGACAGCGCTGACATGACGAGATCTGACACTGATTGATATTAACACCTTAACACCAGCGGCCAGAAAATAGCCGTCAACAGGCAGTCGTGCATATTTCAACAGTGAACACTGCAATATCCAGTGCTGATATTGAGTGAAAAAAATAATTCAATATCAAAATTCAAATTCAGGTTCAGATTTCTGATAGTATGCTATGTTATTTCATAGGGCATTGGAGATAGAAATGGTATTGAAATGAAGACTATAGTATTAATTTGATTGAATTTGGTATATTATTAGTGTAGAAATATGAAAAGTTTAGAAATTTCACAAGTTTGATGATATGTCATCATCATCATCGTCATCATCATCGGCATCATCCTCAAAATAGTGTTATTATTATTATTATTATTATTATTATTCAGCAGCAGGACAAAAAAGTGCTGAATCATCCTGTAACCTTTCAACAACATAATCTATTGAACACACAACCATACATCATCCACAGATCCCAGTACAAGCCCCTGCCACAAGCCCTCGAGTCAAATCCTAAAAAATACTTTCAAATAAAATACCTTTAAAGTTTTTAACTCAAGCATGCACAAGGCTTTTGATGCTATGATTATATATATGCCTGAAATTGAAAGTCCCCCAATGATTCCTCACAATTGCAGGGCTGCGGCAGCTTTTTGACGGCAGTTGACTCGGAACAAAGGACGTGGTCGTTGTGTGATGAAACAATGAAGAGTCTGTGCTCGCGTGTGTGCCCTCATCGGGCTCCACGGTTTCCCCGAGACGAGCACACATGGGTCTGCTGGTACAGTAAGAGGTCTGTAAATGAGGCGCTGAGATGGGTTGACATTGTTAATGAACGACTCTTTCCGATGACAAAATGTACACATGACGGCATGATGAAAGACGAGAGTGTCCTCCGTGTTTCTGTCCTCGATGTAAACAGTGGCTGTGCCGTCTGAAACATCTCGAATCCATGTGTGACGGCATGTATCCATCTGTATGAAACTATTTCAAGGCATCTGAAACCATCTGTTCCCATCTACAATAGCATGTATCATAGCATGTATCAACTACTTTAAATAACTTTTTTTAAATTGTAAATTAGCTATATAAAATACCATCAACCATTTATAATTATTTGAAGACATCTGAAACCATCTGAAGTTATCTGCAATTTAGCATGTATCAATCTTACTGCTTGAAATTGTCTGAAACCAACTGTAACAATATTTAAATACCTGAACCCAATTGAAACATTTCAAAGTCATCTACAATATCAGGCATCAATCTGACAAGACAAAAGAAATACCCAGACATATGAAATATCTTGAAGCCATCTGAAACTACCTGAAGCTAATCTGAATTACTTGAAATACCTTAAAGAAATTGTAAATTACTTGAACAAAACACCATCAACTAGTTAAGACTATATAAAACATACTAAACCATCTTAAACCATGAAATCATTTATACCTATATAAACCAACCTACAGCTATCTCAAATCACCTAAAACCAACTTGTCATAAAAATCACTTGAAACTAACTGGTAACACCAGAAACCAACTCAAACCACCTCAAGCTATCTCAAAACTATCTCCTGTTTTTCTTCTTTTGTTTAATAATTGGGGTACATTCTTTCACTCGTTTCAAACCATATAAAACCAGATGAAACAATCTCAAACCACCTGAAACCATCTGAAATCACCTGAAACTATCTGAAATCACCTGAAACTATCTGAAATCACCTGAAACCATCTGAAATCTCCTGAAACCACCTATAACTATCTGCAGGACATTACAAAAACCAGACACAGATGATGGCTCTGCAACAACCATTGCCAAAATAAATGTCAGAATCATGTTTGGTGTTACTTGTAAAACTACATCTAGATCACAGATGGGGGTTATAGGGGTTAAACATTGGTGCCAGTCCGCACTAGGATAACTATCAGGAATCTCTATAACCCAGAACTGAACCCAGAACCAATTCATCATTTATCTTTCAGGCTAAAGCGAAAGCGATGATGGCTTCCCTTGTTGATGTCAAATGTCATACCAGAAGCAATTGTGTTCCAGTCTGGGACATTTCTGATGTTTCTCCTCCTCCTCCTCCTCCTCCTCTTCGTCTTCTTCCTCCTCCTTTTCCTCCTCCTCTCCCTCTCAACCAGCCAACACCCCCTAGACGATGCTCCAAGCAATAAAATAATAATATATATCAATCACAAATGCTTGGATGAATATTTCAGATCTTGCCCAAATTGTATGTTCCATATTCTCTACACATAACCTCCATTGCATAGTCTCCCGACATCAAACGTTACAAAGTTTATTCATGCAACAAAACTGCCATTTGCTACGAAGAACAGCGTTTTATATACAGGACTCCGTGATAATTAACCACGACAAACATGCAGGACAGATTCCATTAATGCAGTTGAGACGTACGCCAGACAGACTTGGCCGGTGATGGAGGACGACCTGGTTTAACCTGGACACGAGGATGCAACCAATATCAATACCGACCCGGGTCCAGGTCGATAGAATCTGATAACTTTATGATTGACTGGCCCAGCAAATATTCATTGGATACAATGGAGTTGCTATTCAGCCAATCGAGCCGATTTAATATGAGTAACTCGAAAATGATGGGATTATATGGAGTGATCTCGCGAGGACGTTCCGTCTGAACTTCAGAAGGGTCAAAGGTTTCATGTAGCGTACTACATCACTAGCTGGGCTTGAACTCAGAATGTTGTCACGATGGCGAACATTTCCGAACTGGCACAAAGATGCCAATTACCAGTGGTGCTTCATCAAACACTTGGAGTGATTAAACATCCGACTAAAAACAAACAATGTGTCTGGCCTAAAAAAATAAGATTAACGTTATTGTAGTATGACTTCACGCTCAACTCAAAACTTTTGCTCACAAATCCCCATATACAATTTGAGTTGAACATGAAATCATATTGGCGCTTGGTTTTCATATTTTTATATATTTTTTTGATGAATGTCTTTCTTGAATACCAGTTACTATATATATTTTTTAAAATTAAATGTACCAAGTTTTTGCCTTGAATAAATGTCTTTCTTGAATACCAGTAAATATATATATTTTTAAAATTAAATGTACAATGCTTGAATAACAATTTTCTGGAATAAGTTTTTGCCTTGAATAAATGTCTGCCTTGAAATAAAGAATGACTCGAGTAAATGGTCTTCCTTGAACACATATTTTTTTGAATAAATGTGAATACCAGTTACTAGATACTTTTAAAATAAATGTATGCCTTGAATACAAGTCTTTCTGTACTTTTTAAAATAAATGTTTTGTTTTTTAAATACTGGTATATATCTCTTAACAGGGATGTTAACCTTCATAATACTTCAGGCAATGACAGATGCCCTACACAGTCACTACTGAGTAGATATCCATCAGAGAGAAAGGTTAACAAATATTTTTCCTGGGTTTGATGACTATCCTTAGCATACCTATTGACTTAAAACAAATCCTAACAAATCCCTACACGGGGTATTTCGAGGTATATCAGATCAATGATATATCAATACGTCAATTAACAAATGTATCCAATTACCGCTCACTGAAGAGTGTGTTTGAACAGAACAAAAACCCCTACTCAGACCTCGAGATCTCAGTGGATTCAGACCTCCCTCCACACACCGCCGATCTCTTTATCCGAGAACAACGCCCATCCACGCGCCTCGGCGAACGTTCTCGCCAGGCATGTGACTTAATCCATCCACGGGTGTATCGCCAACCGATCACGGCCCAAACACTAACAATGTCCGTCAGACAAAAAGGTAATTTGGAGACTAATTCATTTGTTGTGTTTTGGGATTTATGAGGAAATGGAGGTTTACCTTCTATAAGAGCATGTTGTCCAGGAAAAGATGAGATATTGATTTGATACCTCTAAAGTGAGGTATTGATCAGCTGATGATGAGGAGCAGGTTCTGGTCAGAGAGGCTGAATACCGTTGACAAAACACTGAGTAATGTTTCTAAACAAGGATAAACTGAGCTTTATTTCACATTTTTAAGCCTATTAGAAAAGAATTTGAATTACGCACAATATGAAAAATCTGCTTTAAAAATTGCACTTTTGTGGTGTACAACTCCAGCGATAGATCCATACATGGTTTCAATGACTCTACAAAAGTCTGAGAGCATAGATATAGGATTTTTCTGGGAAAATCATTACTTATTTCCAATGTACCAGCAGTGGCTAATGAATTGGTTGAACAAGAGATCGCACTCGAAACGAATTAAATGAAAATAGGATTGAATGCAAACATTGCAGATTGCAGTTTTGTTTGCAGTGATACCCTGCAGTAGAACATGTTCTGAAGCATTGCCTGTGGGCAGTAATAACTGGGCAGTAATAAATGTGGGCATCAATAACTGTGGGTAGTAACTGTGGGTATGAATAACTGAAGGCAGCACTAACTGTGGGTATGAATAACTGGGCAGCAATAAATGTGGGCATGAATAACTGTGGATAGTAACTGTGGGTATGAATAACTGAAGGTAGCACTAACTGTGGGTATGAATAACTGGACATCAATAAATGTGGGCATTAATAACAGCGGGAAGCAATAACTGTGGGAGGAATAATTGTGGGTAGGAATAACTGTTGGCAGTAGTAACTGTGGGTAGGAATAACTGTGGGCAGCAATCACAGCAGGAAGCAATAATTGTAGGTAGTAATAACTGTGGGCAGTAGTAACTGTGGGTAGCAATAACAGTGGGTAGGAATAACTGTGCTTGGTATAACTGTGGATAGCAATAACTGTGGGTAGTAATAACTATAGGCAGCAGTAACTGTGGGTAGTAATAACTGTGGATAGGAATAACTGTGGGTAGGAATAACCGTGAGCAGGAATAACTGTAGGCAGCAGTAACTGCGGGTAGTAATAACTGTGGATAGGAATAACTGTGGGTAGGAATAACTGTGGGTAGGAATAACTGTAGGCAACAGTAACTGTGGGTAGTAATAGCTGTGGATAGGAATAACTGTGGATAGGAATAACTGTGGGTAGTAATCACTGTGGATAGGAATAACTGTGGGTAGTAATCACTGTGGATAGAATTAACTGTAGGCAGCAGTAACTGTGGGTAGTAATAACTGTGGATAGGAATAACTGTGGGTATGAATAACTGAAGGCAGCAGTAACTGTGGGCAACAATAACAACATCAGACAACAATAACAACAGGCATACTGGCAAGAAATGTCTCCCCATCATTAAGCACTTGTGTGCTTGCTTTCATATCTCAGAAATATATAATATCAGTAATGTATTAGTCATTGCGGTAGATCAAAGTACTATCAACAAGTCGTTACTGTCATATTACGTAATTTTATCAAAATCTTCAAAGAGAACCACAGCATAAAAATTTATAGGACGTAAATGAAAAATTGATTGATGCAACTTTTCACCAGTATTGAATGCTTGGTTTCGGAACACTAGCAGGAAAGTGATATTTCGTATTCCCAGGATACACACAACTAATCCAGTATTGGGAAATACTTTTGCTATATTATTAAATTTTTCAGAATTGTCGAAATGTCAGCTCGTGATGGGCAGTGGATCAGGTAATATATACATCCACCTGCATCAGCGTCAGATGAAATGTCATGTTGTCATGATGTCATGTTGTGGACTGATTAAAACTATCATGAACCTTTACATTTTGGCATAAGAAAGTTCACTTGAATGACAAGATCATTAAATTTCCCTGGAGCTGAATTGTAAGATTTTTCTTCTTCTTCATTTTACACTGACCGAACTGGAAGAATTGCTTCACTGATTGGTTTAATAACTATCACACATAGGTTGATGGAATGTTTGGTTTAAAGATTGATTCACCGATTGGTTTAATAACTGTATCACATGTTGGTTGAATGATTGACCGGTTTAAAGATTGGTTCACTGATTGGTTTAATAAATGTATCACAGGTTGGTTGAATGATTGACTGGTTTCAAGATTGGTTCACTGATTGGTTTAATAACTGTATCACAGGTTGGTTGAATGATTGACTGGTTTAAAGATTGGTTTAATAACTGTATCACAGGTTGGTTGAATGATTGGTTCACCGATTGGTTTAATAACTGTATCACAGTGTGGTTGACAGAGTTATTAGTTTAAATATTGATTAACTGAATAACTATATCACATGTTGGCTGACATAAGGATTGGTTTATGGATCTGTTGACTGATTGGTTTAATATCCATATCATAGGTTGATTGACAATCAACCTATGATATAGATATTAAACCAATTTGTTGACAATCAACCTATGATATAGATATGAAACCAATCAGTGAACAGATTTGCTTATGGATTAGTTCATTGACTGTTTAATAACTGCACCAAATGTTGGCTGACAGAATGATTTATATATATACATATATTATAAATATAACATTGTGAAATTCATCTTTTTTGGATCCATATATTACATACTGTAAATCACAAAATTAATGTGCCACAAATTTAATGTGACCTCTAGATTTTAGATGTAAATGTGACACCAATAAAATGCAAACGGCCATGTCCCCATACAAGTTTTTCCCAGGTTTTACCTTTAATGCGCAGCAATTAAATGCGACAATATGGTGGTTTCATTTTTCGCATTCATATTCTGCTCACATTAATTTCATGACTTACGATACCAATATATATATATTGTATTTGTATTGTCTCTCCCTACTTGTAGGTCTTCTATTTAGATTAAATTAATCTCAATCGGTCTTCTATCATGCATCTACAGTTGTTTCCAGTGGGAATAAGGTTAACAATGTCTTCACATCCCGCCACTGAAGACCAACTGCATATTTGCCTCCTACGACCCAATTCCTGGGACGCTTTGCCTGTTTTTAGCGCAGCTTTAGACAACCTAAACCCAACAGGAAACTAATTTGTGTTCAACTGATTGAGCTTGCCATGAGTCAAAAATAACTGTGCGAGGAATGTAACATCGAATCATTAACGAAAGGACGACATATGCTGCAAAACATTGGACCAAATCTTCCGGTTGAATGTCGGACGCACTGATGAAAGCTTTGACACGTTCTATTTCCGATATCGCAACTTACAACCAAAAACAATTGATGTCAGGTTCAGCCGTAAAACCGATGTCAATAACCTCATTTTCAAATGCAAACTCACACCCGTTTCAACGTCCTTATTTGATTATTTCTTCGGGGCAATTTTTGATCAAAGAACTTGTGAATTAGTTTTGCTATAGCCTGCCGGGCAGTATCGTAGCATTTAATATGGCGGCGCACTAAAACACCAATATGCAGGTCTTTCCTTATGGACCATTTCACCAGTTAACATACTGATGTTTCCTAGTAACCGTGATATTGCCACCATTTTGATAAAGTAAAGAATTAACGCGTTACGGTAAATCAATACTGACACATACACATTAAGTTTTGTTCATTCTCACAGTTTCCAAGTGTATTATTCGCTTAATGCCTTGTACGTGTAACTGTTTTTTTCATCGTAACAAAAACCTTATTGAGTCTGTGAAAAATGATTTAATAGCATCAGTTTGGTATTGACTTGAACTAAGCCCCACGTCTCAATTCTCCGATGTTCGCAGTCGCAATGTCCATATTCTGTCAATGTCCACGTCCCTGATCGCTCCTTTCATTACGGACCGTATCAATCTATCGAGGAGAGATCTGTTTGCGCATTTTGAAAGCATGAACAACTTATCAGTTTTCATGTTATCTGCTCTCTACCCCCCCCCCCCCCTTTTCGCCCACCTAAAAAAAAAAATCCATATCCTTTTATATAATAAACTCTTTGAATTCTTCCGGGAGACGGATTTCTTCTTATCTCCCTTTTCACTGCAGCATCCATGTTTGTTTGAAATGCCATTCGTGGTTTTAGCCGACTCCCGACTAAAACACCCCTATCTTGAACAAACTCCCAAACAATTCCTCTTTGTACGAGTCAGTTTGTTCTTCAATTTCCCGGCGAAAACTTTTGTCATTGTGCAAAGACGTCTGCTTCAACAAATTATGCAAACACGGTGCAGGGGGATCTGTTTAATGTTGCAAATCTGCCGCAGGTCCACGGTGATGCCGATGTCCGAACCGTTAACCTTCTTTCTGCCAGGGACAACCCGAGATGCCTGACAGAGAAGCTATTGTGTTGGCTCATGACAGTAGGAGGGTTAACGGCAGAAGGAGGAGCAGTCATCCAGGAGTCGGGGGTTAAAAAAAGTTGCCAAGGTCATGAACATGTCGCGTTGAAGTTGACACGAAAACAACAAACATTCAATTTCCAAATATTGAAACAGTTTAACTTTTCAACTTTTATGAAGAAGACAAATAACTGTGATTTTATTAACAATCTAAAGAGTAAGCAGCTTCATTTATGTTTATTCAAACTTGGATATGGAAATGTAGTTATATAAAGAATATACATAAAGCACCAAACAGTAGGAATATAAACAGAAATTTGTATTTACATGTCTTCATATCAAATCAAGTCTGAAATATTAAAAATATAAATTATAAATAACCAAGTTTTAGCGACAATTTGGAGAAATCAATTGGACTAAAAAATCTTAAATTTGTAAATTATTAAATATCAAATTGTGTACAATAGATCTTAGACTATCAATAGTCTCAGAGGATTAAAGTAAATAGTTTAAATATAAATTATATTGATTGGTATGTGACACAGACTAAATAGATCTACTCTTCTACATTTATTAAATACTGTGAATATATTATTTTGAATAATAAATAATAATTATACCGAAAGGACATTTATAAAACATTGGAATCTAGAAGAGAATGCTCAAATTAGGAATCAAAATTAGCCCGATCAATTTCTCCCAATGCTAAAGGTATCCTATTGACTAGTAGAAATTCATAAAAGTATTAGACAGTTTCTATCGCTGTTAAAGTACCACAATTTAAGAGGAACGATTGACATACAGATGTGTTTATAAAACAATTTCATGAAGAATAATGCTGGTTATAACTATAATTAATATTATTAGCATAATTATTAGCATTACAACACATCATGTTATGACTAATATCTATTTCTTACAGAAAGAGAGAAAAATAAAATATAGAACTGTGGCACTGAAATAGCATGCAGAATATAGTGCGGAGATTTCAGCTTTTAATCAAAATGGTTACGACCTTTAGGTTCTCATTTCTTGCCCATAGTCTGTGTCTATCTTTAGACAATATCTTTTATAGAAGCTGTATTCACCAAATGAAACAATCTGTCTACGCCATTGAAATAGGACACTTTCCATTAATGGTTTCTAAAAATTACAAAACTTTCATTGGTGTTGTTTTCATTCACAATCTGGTGGAATAAACAGAATCGCTGCTCTATTTCGCATTTACAGTTAACAACAACACGAAGAGTACTAGTAAATGAACCTTATCTGACATTTGAGAAAAGTTAATAGTTGCTTAACCCTCTCCCTGCTGAAGGCAACTAGAGATGTCATAGAGCAGTATCTGTACCTAATCCAACAGGCAGAGGGTTAATGTGGGTATGGGAATCTTTTACACAGATAATACGACAACCATTTAAAAAACATTTTAGACTGAGTTAACTGCCTGAAGATGTCTGCAATGTGCTGACGAAAACGTGATTAACCCTCTCCATGCTGAAGGCAACCGGAGATGCCCTAAAGAGATGTATATGTGCCTAATCCAGTAGGGAGATGGTTAAATAAGAAATGGTATTTAACAGTTTAAAGGCATAATATCACAGTCTGACACAAATTAAGTTGTCGTTTTGGACCGAATCGTAGTTTACAATGCAAAGTACATGATCTTAGCATACACATAATCACTATTGTACCTCCAAATATCTTTTTA
>JAUTBR010132870.1:0-10559 GCA_032361205.1 Pseudorimula midatlantica
GTATACCATTCTCCACCGGCTCGGTAAAACGCCCACAAACTTCTGGTTTTGATTTGTACTACCCTGGGTCATCCAGTACATACTGACCTTTGACCTCATACATTACATTCTGACCTTTGACCTCGCACGAGGTCAATACCACATCTTCATCCTCTGTTCATAAGAGCATATCCCTATATTCTGTCAGCACCCAGTTAATATGATATGACTGTTGTCTAATTGATACAATATGCTTCTTCGTGGATGTCTTAACCTTCTTCTCCCTGTTGGATTAGGCACATGGCCTGGCTCTATAGGGCATCTTTGGTTGCCTCCAGCATAGAGATGGTTAATTAAATGGGCACTATGATTGAATTTGATATTGGGGATGATATTCATTGGTATTTGTTTAAACATAATCAGATAATATTATCAGTATTTCATGTTAAATATTAATATTTCTCAGTAGTTTTTGTTAAGTAGAATGTATTCATCAGTATTTAATGTTAAATACTGATCAGCATTGTATTAAACAGCATTTCTCAGTATTTATGTTAAATAATATATTCATTAGTATTTTGCAAGGATGAAGATGTGGTATTGCATTAGTAGAATTGGCCTTAATAGTCACCCTTAATAAACAGTAAATCTAATTGTTATGGTCATTGCCACATTTCATGTAGCTTTTTGTGTTTTTGTGGTCCTGTTTTTGGTATGATTATGGCAATGATCGGTAGTTATTTGCATGGCAATTGCCTACTGAATGGTGTTTACTTGAGAATTGGTACACGTGGGTTATTTTTTATGGGGCTTTTTCCCATAATATTTCATTATTATTATGGTGGTAGTATTTAATTGTTGATGTACCACCATATTCACTCACTCACCACCATATCTATTTATTAGAGGCAATTTATTGAGGAGGTTAGAGATGGTCATGACTGATATTTAACTGGTGGTTATTAATCTGGGTTATTATACTGGGTCATTAAATTTGTTATTAAACTGGGTTATTCAACTGGGTTATTCAACTGGGTTATTAAACTGGGTTGTTATTAACATGTCTGATGGACTGCCCTGCTACCAAAATGTCTGGTTTATCAAAAATCTAGATGTGGTTAAGATATATATTATTGCGGAGGTTATTACATTGGGTGGCGGAGCGGCATTGCTGGCTATGAGAGTAATGTTATATCGCCATCTAGAGCTAGTTTTATTAGACGACATTAATGGGGATGCAGGTTGGTTTTTTCCCCCCGGGATATTGATGACAGTTTACATGGCAACAGAGCAGAGTGTGTCAATGTGTGTGTGATAATCTATTTCCCACAATAAACAAGACTGAGGTAATAGATTTATTGAGACGCTGTTTGGATAGGCCTTGATCAAAGCATTGTGTTTCCAGCTGTACATATAGAAGGAGGGCAAGCAGCCGAGCTGAAGAATGTTCTTGTACGTAGCAAAGAAGCAGAAGATACCTGATGGTTTCTGTTGCTAATTACCATGTATCAGTGGAGATTCAGTAAAGGTCAGGAAGGAACGAGCTTCTCGCTGTGAATTAATTAATTCCACAAGCAAGGAGAAACTTCTCAATGAAAGCCTCCACTGACCTATTGCTGAGATACGCTGGATTTGTTTACATTGGAAGAGCTTCCAAACACCTGATAATTTCATGCCTGTCGCAGAGATTTGATCTCTCCACGCAACAATATTCCACGGAGGCGAACACAGGAGTCTTTGATTGTTTCCCCTCATCACACACCCCTGGGGCGAGAGTGTGAATCACTTGTAGTGGAGTGCCACTCTGGATGAGAGCAGGGTCGGGGGCCGTGAGAACACGGGCACGGTCCAGACATGAGTGGCCAAGGGGAGGTAACTATGACATTCTGGTGTGACCTGGTGGCCAGTCACTCCGCAGACATGCAGACGGATTACGTGGTGTCCTCGCTGCGGCACTGGGAGACGACGTCAGCATCCACAGCACAGGTAGTCGTCCACGTTTACCTCCGGCAGCCATCGCATGTTTACTTCCGACAATTGCATGTTTACCTCCGACAGATCTTTAACCCTCTGCATTTGACTCTGGTTAGTGGGCATCTCTGGTAGTCAGCAGGAGGTAGAGGGTTAATGAGATGGAGTAATGGGATATCTGGTTGATTCGGTTTATTGAAATGTCCATGCCGTGTTTGTATGGTGTAGATAGGTACAAGTGTATCCAGTATCAAGATATGCATGGTTGTATGGATGTTCGTGTAATTAATTAATATTAGTAATTAAGTTTGTGGTGCCCGTTCTGCAGTCAGTGATACATGGAATCTCTTTAAGATTATTCTTGTCACTTATGGGTGAAATATTCCCGCTGCGGCGTAAAGCACCAATTCATTCATCATTCCCTGGTGATTATAATATAGCAGAGCATTCCACATAGGAATTCCCTTAAAAATGTATAGGGAATTTCCTCTAAATGTATTGGGAATTCCCTCTAATGGTTATTGGGAATTCCCACTAAAATGTGATATTGAAGAGTTGTAAACATATCTAGGACTACCATGAGTACTAATGAGATATATCATATAAATAATAATAAATAATAATGTGCCCGTTTATATAGTGCCAAACTCTACACCCCACTAGGTACGCTCATAGCGCTTACATTGTTACCCCCAGTCAATTGATCTGTGTGCACTTAACTCCCTGGGGATAATATCATTCACATATCCATTGCATCCTTCCGGGTACCCATTCTCTGCTGGGTGAACAGAGGCAATGTTGAACTAAGCCACTTGCCTAAGGTGACACCACAAGTTTTTTTAGCCTATCTCTCAGTGTGAGGCAGGAACCAATCCTAGATACTCTCAGGCTCTCGGTCACCCATCAAATTATTGTCTGGCTCGAGCATGCTTAACTTCAACCTGAGCAGCCAACATATTTTCTTGGCTTGCACATTCATCTCACTCACATACCAATTAACTTACTCCCTGCTGGATTAGGCATACACACTGCTCCATACAGTGCATCTCCAGTTGCCTCCAGACTGGAGAGGGTTAATCTATAAAATACTTAAATGTTGATAAAATGTGGTAATTAATTATTGTACCTTTTGTGATTTGATTTAAAATATTAATTTTGTATAGATGATAATTAAATAATGTCATATTTGTATAAAGCAAATAGTGTAAACTACCAATTAATAATGTGATGACAAAAGTTTGTTTTTTGTTTAAGTTGGGGGTTTAGAGTCACTTTCTAGATTCTTTCACTGATATCATGACTTGACAGTTTAGGGCAGGAGGCAACCAACCTGCAACATTCATAGTGCTGAATGTTGCAGTAAACCTGTGAACACCAGCTGGTACTGACAGACCAAGGATGATATCTGCATTGCCACTCTAGAGATAGCGCATCCTATCAATATCGCGTTAGAACATGTAACTTTTGCAAACATACAAAATATTGGTTATTAATTATTGTACATGAAACAAAATATTGGTTATTAATTATTGTACATGAAACATTTGCTACATTCATTTATTTACCACAATACCAAATTAATGTGGTAAATACAAACAAGCAAATCTATCAGTACTTACCTGAGCACATATAGCGTTATGAATGTGACAATGGCATTGTAGTGTTCGACATATATTTTACATACCAGTAACTTGTCTATATGATTTGTCTATAACCTATGACCTGCAAGGATGGCATGTTTCTCCTACGCTCCTATGCTAGCGGTCCTATATTGTCTCGCTATTGTTGACGTGACAATACATTAGTAACACTGTGTCTCTCTCTCAATGGGAACCTGGTCGTATGGTTAACTTGAAATGTCACTGCGGTTGATCTTCCCATTGTATTTTACTGGGTATTGCCTGCTTATACCACTGTATACCAGCTGTATGTAGACAGTAGAGTCATTGCAGTGTGTGATGTCCTGACCAAGTCCTTGTGATGTCCTGACCGAGTCCTTGTGATGTCCTGACCAAGTCCTGTCTTACATCTTCACCGAGTCCTGTAATATGTCCTGACCTAATTCTGTGCTATGTCCTAACCGAGTCCTGTTTTACGTCCTCACCAATATGTAGTATATGTGCCCTGGATAGTGGCTGCACAACAGTAAGTTTAGGACATTACTCACTGCATGACAGTAAGTTTAAGACATTACTCACTGCATGACAGTAAGTTTAGGACATTACTGACTGCATGACAGTAAGGTTAGGACATTACTCACTGCATGACAGTAAGTTTAAGATATTACTAACTGCATGACGGTGAGTTTAGGACATTACTCATTGTATGACAGTGAGTTTAGGACATTACTCATTGCATGACAGTAAGGTTAGGACATTACTCACTGCATGACAGTAAGTTTAAGATATTACTAACTGCATGACGGTGAGTTTAGGACATTACTCATTGTATGACAGTGAGTTTAGGACATTACTCATTGTATGACAATAAGTTTATGACATTAGTCGCTACAGGACAGTAAGTTTAGGACATTACTCATTGTATGACAATAAGTTTAGGACATTAGTAGCTACAGACAGTATTCCCGCAGCGACGTTACAACTCCATATTCACTCACTCACTCACATGACAGTAAGTTTAGGACATTACTCATTGTATGACAATAAGTTTAGGACATTAGTCGCTACATGGCAGTAACTTTAGGACATTACTCATTGTATGACAATAAGTTTAGGACATTAGTCGCTACATGGCAGTAAGTTTAGGACATTACTCATTGTAGGACATTAGTAGCTACATGACAGTAACTTTAGGACATTGTATGACAATAAGTTTAGGACATTAGTCGCTACATGACAGTAAGTTTAGGACATTTGTCTGAGACTGACTTACATGTCTTCCAGTGTTGGATGAAACTACAGTTCTCTTATGAGAGCATATATATTGCACAAGATATAAATGTGTATATAATAAATACATAAGTATAATTGTTTGCATATATCTGTTTCTAAATGATTTAATTTAAGATGGTTTCCTTGTCAGAATTGCCCATAATACTATTAATTGCTCATCATCATTAACCCTCTCCCAGCTGGAGTACTTTTAACCATTCTACGGTATCTCAGTTCACTGCAGCAGCTAGAAAGTTGAAGAATATCACATCAAGTAGTGTTCTCACCATCTAAACACATTGCAAGGATAGCTTACTTTAATGTTAATCAAATCTGATAATTGCTGTAAAATTATTTTATCCGTATATATTTTATGATTGGATGTTTAAATTTGATATACTGTATATACAAATAATTGTGTTTTTTAAGTAATTTTTCCATATGTATATAAAAAACTATATTCTCATTCATTTGCTTAAAAATTAAGAAACTGCAATTTATCATGAAGTAAAATGTATTGATATTTTATTAACAATTTCAAATGAAACCATTTTCAATATTGAATACAGGTGATTCCGTCTCCAATATCCGTTACAACGTTAACCTTGCTCTTTGCTGCTTGCCATGCTATATCCCATATAGTTATACATAGACCTACATGTATAACTCCTGACCTCTGACCTCCGACCTCCGACCTATTCGAACCACTCTGCACTGAAACAATGGCCATGCTGCATTAGTATGACCCAGAAGGTTTTGTAACTGCCAACATGCATTTTAAACACCTATACCAACAAAGCACATCCTGTTCTCATGGCGACTACTCATGTATACTAGCTAAATGCATATCCTGCTTTCCTACAGACTGCTTTCATATATGTAGATTGACAGTTACTGGCTAAATGTATATATGGCCTGGTGCAAAATTGTGAGATTTTCTTTGATGCCACTGCATCATTCACAACAGTGTAGTGCATATTAATGCTTTCTGGCCAGACACTTGTTTGAAGTATGGTACACATAGCTATTTTTTATTTTAATATTTCAAAATGATTTTTTTAAAGTGAGCAATGCTAATACACAAAGGACAGGAGAAGACATCAATAGCAATTGGCTAAGGATATACTAATTAAGAAGAAAAATATGATCATTAAATCAAAATGGTTATTTTAAGCCAAAATCTTCTTTTTTTTAAAGTACGAACAATTTAATTATATGTAGTAGTAAAATACAGGGCTGAAAAATGTAAACCCAAATCACATTAGATTATAGGTAAATGTCTACTAGTCGAGATGGAATTACTCCTGACCCTAACCTGTGCATATTATAGACATGCTTCTATTGTTTTCATACCCTCCAGCTTTTGTGTTAGCACTTTGAAGAACGTTTAAATGTTGTCTATTGGTCCAGATTGATCTACATTGTATGTATGTAAAGTAATGCATACCTACAATAATAAATAATAATAATAATAATAATAATGATAATGATAATGATAATGATAATGATAATGATAATGATAATGATAATGATAATGATGATAATGATAATAAAAAATGAATAATAATAATAATAATAATAATAATAATAATAACATTTTAAAAAATGCATAAGAATAAGGATAAGAATAAGAATAAGAATATTATTATTATATGAATATAGAGTCAGTGTTCCTAATACCATACACGCTTCTCTAACACTGTAGAGTTCCCTAAAATATTCATTTTCTCAGTTTGTTAAAATGATCTCCGTGAAGTAAAGCGGTGGTTCCATTCATGGGTTTTCCCAGGGCTATTTTTTGTCCAGGCTGTTTTGTAAAATATGTATCACAGTCCTAAATGTAGGCCTTTAAGAAAAAACAAATTAAAATTATAAAATAAATTCTATGACACATTCTACAAGCTCTGCAACTGTGGGTAGAGATGAGCAGATAGGACCTCAGCACTGACCGTGTGGCTATCACTGACTATTTAGCCATAAATATACATAAACATAGCAGAGATATGGCTAGTAGGCCACATAACAGGTGGGTGAGGGTTCAGACCTACTCTACAGTGCTGTCAGAAGTTCAGTGAGTGTAATGTAATGTACTGTGTCTGATATTTGGGGAGGGGTGGATCTATTCACCACATTCACCCCTGGTTGAATTACCAATATTGCTACAGTTATTTGATGTTGATAAATATTGAATTTGAAGATTAAGAAAAAACATGTTTTCTCAATCACCTTCAGGGTAATGAACACACCAGCAATTTGAGCATGTGCACATGTACTGTAAATCACGAAATTAATGCGTCACTAATTTAATGCGACCTCTACATTTTAGACGTAAATGCGACACCAATAAAATGCAAACGGCCATGTCTCCATTCATGTTTGTTCACTAGTCTTACTGTTAATGCGCAGAAATTAAATGCGACAATACGGTGGTCGCATTTTTCGCATTAATATTCTGCTCTGGTTAATTTCATGATTTACAGTATTTACCACACGATTGGAGCTAGGAAACTGTTAACTAGATATCATATTTACCGTGTCTTGGAGGTTTAAAGATTCAAGTTACCCCATGTATCATGTATATTATTTATTCTAACAGCCAACAGGTAGATGCAGTTGCATGGTATTATCCTTGTCATCATAGACAACACTTGATTTCAACATGCAATGGAACCGCCACCAGATAGCAGTATTTCAAGAAGATTGACAGCAGTGTTGTAGGCTGGTTGGCAGATAGTGGTGTAGGAAGGTTGGAAGATAGTGTTGTAGGCTGGTTGGCAGATAGTGGTGTAGGAAGGTTGGCAGTGGTGTAGGAAAGTTGGCAGATAGTGGTGCAAGAAGGTTGGCAGATAGTGGTGCAAGAAGGTTGGCAGATATATGAAGGTTGGCAGATAGTGGTGTAGGAAGGTTGGCAGATAGCAGTGGTGTAGGCTGGTTGTGCAGATAGCAGTGGTATTTGATTGAATTAGTGTTTTTCTTCGCAGCAGAAATTAGCAGTGGTGTATGAAGGTTGGCACATCATTGTAGGAAGGTTGGCATAACATACTGAACAGTATAACAAGGTTGACACATATAGCAGCATGTTGGCACAACAATGAAGGCAGGTTGGCACAACAATGAAGGCAGGTTGGCACAGCAGTGTAGCAAGGTTGGCCACCTGACGTACCTTAGCGGTAGGCTAGGAGTGGTCGTGTAGAAATCTGCCAAACGATGGAGCAGCTGCTCGGAGGTACACAGGGATTACTCCCATCTCTCCGAGCACGTCGCGGGAAAAGGACGTAGCATTTTGCAACATAGTGCCAGAGTGGCATCATGCATAGGAGAAGCTTCCCATCATGCACCTCTGTGAGTACGTATGCAGATCACGTAGTGTTTGTTTGCTCATTTCTCGTAATAACAGTGTCTGCCCTGTAGGTGTTGAATGTACTCGCTAGTAAACAGTCCATTTGCATCATTATGTTTGTCGACTTTTTCTACCACTACTGTATTTCACTTACACACCAATACAATGCTATCAGATCTTATGTGGTTATGTGTCACTGTCAACTAGAACTGCATCATCGGCAATGTTCAGCTTATTCGGTTTCATAGTTTGTTTTTAAGAGACTGTATTAAGCTTTCATGGTTCTGCCTGATGTTTTGTTTTGTCAGTTCTCCGTTTCCATGACAGCAAGTTTTAGGCTCTCAACATTGAAACATGTGTGAGGAATGGGACACAATGTGTACACAGCGGAATTTAATCAGAATTTGACACTGTACTTATATGTGGATTCCATTTATGCTATTCTTGGATATCGAGATAAAATGCATATTGACCAGATGTTAAGAAGTGTATGGTTTGGTATTAATAACAGGCATGTTGGCTATGATGTATCAAAAGTAAAAAATGAAAATAAAAGGTTCAAAAGTCAATGAAAACATGTAAATCAAAATGTATTTATTTGCTATTTAACCCTCTCCCTGCTGGATTGGGCACAGGTATAGCCCTTTAGGGCATCTCCGGTTGTCTCTGACATGGAGAGGGTTAAATAGATGTGTTATTTTAATGGATAGCATCAAAGGATATAAATGAAGGTATACGATTAATGCATGTAAAATATCCGTGGCTAAAATGTCAATAATTGGTGATCATTGCTTTGTATAAATAAATATATAGTGTATATACATTCATGAGTTGTTTTTCACTATTAAAAAAAGACATTAAAGTACATGTCTTTTGTTGTAAATGTCAAAATATTTTAAATACCCTTGAATTTAAAATGAATTGTTGTAGAATATTGTTCTAATGCCAATAATTGTAGAGCCTTATTATTGTACTTTTAACCCTCTCCCTGCTGGATTTGGTACAGGACATCGCAGGTTGCCTCCAGTGTGGGTGTGGTTGGTGTGGCAAATACCAAAAATAGTATGATTTTACCTATGCAAATTTTTATTATTTTTACCGAAATAAATCCTTTTACCTGTCGATGATAAATAATCCAATGTTTTGAAAATGGTGTCATTGTCCCCTCTCTGTTAGTCACATGGTTAGAAGAGTACGCTGTGATTGGTCCTCGGTCAGATAGTTGAGAAACCGTCACACACAACAGCTAATCTCCTTCAAGATATCACTTAAAATATTTATGCGAGAACGAGGACTGTTCGCATCAGAGATTTGCATGGGCTTGTCAATTTCACCCATCAATGTCAACATGGTGTACATATGAAGACAAGTGATGATATTGCTTTAGTTACTTTAATGGGTGATAAATATAATCTAACCCAGAGTGTGTTATGATATCGTTGTTATCCAACTTGTATTTACGTTACTTTTATCAACTTATACAGTGATTCAGCTGCAATAAATTTTGTTTCAGACAATTGTCCCGATTGAGTAAAACTCAGTAAAAGAGTTTCAGACAGTTTGGTAATAATAAATATTTGAAAAATAAATATTTGGTAACAATAATATTTGAAAAATAAATCGGCACATTGCCGATGACCGATGGGCAGCAAAAATACTGTTATGGGACAACAACAATATCAAAACACACTTGGGCGAGATTCTCAATATCTCTGTGTGTCCTTCCAGGTGAATGGCTACCTGTATGAGACTGCGGAGGACCACGTGCGTCGCCTGGAGGCGGACAAGGCGAGTCTGGCGCTGCAGGTGAGCGTCCTGGGAGACCAACTGGAGGCGCAGTCCGACAAGATCCGGGACATGGAGCAGAGTCTGGAGTGCGGACAGAAGGAACTGCGAGCTGCGGAGGACATGCTGCAGATGGTCAGTAGCCAGGTAGCCTCTCTAGTAGCCAGTAGTCGGTAGCCTTTCCAATAGCAAGTAGTCTAGCCAGTAGCCTCTCCGATAGCCAGTAGCCTTTCCAATATAGCCAGTCAGGGCTCAATTTAGCGACTAATTTGGGAGCCATGGCGACCCAATTTTACATTTGGCTACCAATATTTCACATATTTTAAGTGTTTCTGGCTATCCAGGAGCCAAATGGCTCCTTGGAAAATATTGTAACTTTGAGGCCTGCCAGTAGTCTCTCCAGTAGCCAGTAGTCGGTAGCCTCTCCAATAGCCAGTAGCCTCTCCAATAGCCATCGTCGCAAATGGGTGAAAGATTCCTGCAGCAACGTTAAACTCCATATTCACTCACTCACTCCAATAGCCAGTAGTCTCTACAATAGCCTCATAGTCAGTAGCCTCTCCAGTAGCCAGTAGTCTCTCCAGTAGGCTCTC
>JAUTBR010133203.1:0-10553 GCA_032361205.1 Pseudorimula midatlantica
TTACCTCCCTAGTGACACTATCCCATTGCGATTTCAGACAAGTTACCTCCCTAGTGACACTATCCCATTGTGATTTCAGACAAGTTATCTCCCCTGTATCAGTTACGCCTGAAAGACTCACTGTCTTTGAACGGGTCTTCGTTCTGAAACGGGTCTTGAGCTGGCGCGTCACCAGAGCTGTTGAACGGGTCTTTGCCTTTGAACGGATCTTCCTTGAAATCGTCGTTGATGGAGCTCATGCTGAACCCGCTCAGTGTGCTCACTGGACTGCTCCCCACCTGGATAAGAAATACGCACAATATTAGTGAAACCTCCTCCTGGGCAGAATCTATATTCACACACAATTCACTATGTTCACAAGGGAATATGCTTTGGGAGGAACTTGAGTTAATCCTAAGTGTAAAAGATAACAATTTGCCTTCGCATGATCGAAAACAATTAATAAAGTTCAAAATCAAGTTCAAAACATAATTGAAAAGTTTGCACATGTTAATTAAAGAAACAATTTTAAAAATAAAATACAAAAATTAAAGTAACACGATATAAAACATGTTAGTTGTGTTGTTTTCAAACATATTTTATCAATATGGGTTGAATGAAAATAAGGGCATGAACTATATGCTATGGAGGGCACTTTACTTTCTTCATTGTTTAAAGTATAAATGCCATTGTGCTATGACTATTGTGCTCTAAGAAAATGTACTATATCTACAGGAAGATATTATATAGGGATCAAAGGACACAAAAACCTTGTGGCACAATGTAATTATGTCTCGATATACAGGAATACATTAATACAGATTGACATGCAATAAAATAGACATGGCAAACAAGTACTAGTACCTAACATTACAAACAAAATATTGCAATAAATCAGCATGCATTGTCACATGACATCATAACACTGTTACAATAGGACCCAGATACGTTGTACAGAAAGTGACCTTATCACTTAGGACTTATACAGAAAGTGCCCATCTAACCCTATGACTCGGACAGAAAACTGTGAACATGTGACCCTATGCCGCCCTAGATGGACACTGCCTGTGACCCTATGCCCTAGAGACTGCCTGCGATCCTATGACCCAGACTGAGACTTCCCTTGACCATATGACCCAGAGACTGCCCTTGACCCAATGCCCTAGACAGAGACTGCCCTTGACCCTATGACCCAGTCAGAAACTGCCCATGACCCATTTTCTTTTAAATTAAAGTTTAGAGTCCTTTCTAGAGTCTTCCATGACCCTATAACCCAGACAGACTGCCCATGTTGTTCTTACAGTTGTCCTTGTACTGAACTGGTCGGTGTCGGAATAAGCCGCTGTGCCCGTGAGATCGCCGTTGACTTGGGACGTATAACCGGCGATACTCTGTGCTACGCTCCGCTGTTGGTCCCGTAGGTGAGTGACACGTGCACTGGTCTAAACAACAACAACACGAGACGATGACCCTACAGAACAACTGGGGCCTGTCTCGCTGAAAAATCTCAATCGAGACACTGTGTACACTGAACGACAACTCTTGTAGAGCTACGATAGTTCAGCGGAAAGGGCCTCTGGGTATCGTTTCTCAAAGCTCTCATATCTACTACGACAGGGTTAGAAGTTCCCACTCACCCGGCGCCCCTGGCGTCCTTCTTTTGTTATGGGCGAGTATCTTTTCAGAGAAATCTCTCTTCTTATTTGAATTACTCGCCCGTTGGCGTGTTCAAAGTTGTAAATTTTTGCACCAACTTCTAACCCTGCTACGAGACCATAAGGACTCTCATAGCCTGGGCATCTCTACTACATGGGGATCATGTACTTACGAGAGCGCTATAGTTTCATAGTGGATATGAGAGCTTGGAGAAATGATACCCAGGTTAATATTTGATTTGGTGCAGTGTGAACCAGTCATGCATGTGTAGGATACAGAAAGGTTTACTGGGAATGTACGTTAAGACTCGAATATTCTCTATGGTGTAATACAGAACTACCGTGACAATTAAAAGGACAAACTGTAATTGACTATTGCACACAAACATTCATATGAAAAAGATTTATTTTGTATTTTTGCATGCTAAAAATCGACATAGAAAAGATTCGTAAAATTAACTGAATTGACTAATTTCACAACAATTCCGCTACTTGCTAGGATTCTATGGTGTCATATGCTACTTTCTTGAAAAATACCATGAAATTCTTTAACATTTATTTCATTGAAAGTTAACGCCAATCACAAACATAAATATTTCTAAACAGAATTCAATGATAGGTACAAATAACGACCACGCACAAATATTCATAACTTGGTATCTGCATTAGGTTTCTTTCTTTTGTATTAGCCTCATTCTCAATTAATATGTCTGAACCCACCCCAAGACCTTTCCAACGGCGGAATTCCGTCATAGATCTGCAGCTTATCTGCAGCCAACTCACCTGGTTCACCTGTAACTGAAGTTCCTTCTGGGATTTGATGAGTGATTCCAACTGTTGCTTGCCCCCCTCCACTTGCTGTTCCAGCGATGACTCCTCATCCCTCAGCTTGTTTAACTCCACCCTCAGCCGTGAGAGATCTTCTTCCTGGTCCTGATAATCATAGAAAACATTTTATTTTATTTTATTTTCAAATAGAAAATAAATGTAATTAATTTTTTCAAATATAGACCAAGAATAATAACTATAATCTAATGTGCTTTGAGCATGCACATTGTGCAAAATAACAGTGTTCGAATTAATAGGGGGTCTGGGGGTCATTTGAAAATTTGCAATGTTAAAGGTATCTGTGTGACCCCCTGAAAATTACAGATTTTACCACCTTTAACATTGGGCCTATGGAGAATGACCCCCTCATTATTTTCATTATTTCGAACACTGAAATAATATATATTAATATTATTATTATCAATATTATAAAGGCATCACTCCCAATATTAATAAACTTAATATTGACCTGCTAATATATTGATGTGTAAAATAGTCACCTTCGCTGATTTTTCTTGGTTATTTATTTGGCTTCTGAGGTTATCTACCTGTTGCAAAAGAAATATTATTCAAATTTAACAAAACTATATAGGGTGCTATATAAAATGCTGTATATTACTACTATTATTACCAAAAAAGTTATATATCCAATACAATGCATACAACAAAAAATTAACACAGCTATTTACAGGCAATATAACAAATCTTTTCTCACACTTGACAAGTTTTGTAATATTGTTGTTGAAATTAAACATAAAATTTAGTCTACTTTTAATGCTCTCAACAAATAAATTAAAATCACAAACCTCAGCTTTCTCAGTTTGGCACTTCTCTCTCAAGTCCTTGACATTGTTTTCTAAATCCGACCTCTGAAACAGAAATGGAGATTATTGAAAGTCAAATTATTGAAGTCAGTCAGTTACAGTACCCACTGTACCCACTGCTTCACAATAAATTATTACAATGTCATGTTAGTGTGAGTGTTTATTTCTGGGAGATTACATTGTTGTAGAAATCGAATACAAATTAAATCTTCCCTTACATCTCCAACAGTTTTCAAACTTGGTTGTATGTCTGGAATTAATTTTTAACTGTGCCAGATTTCTGGAAACAAACATTAGTTACTAAATAAACCAATTAAGTCTGAGTTCTGAGTTGTTGTATTTTATAAATCTGGGTATCGTTTCTCAAAGCTTCCATATATCCACTACGAGACCACAGCACTCACGTAAGTACCCGATCGCCATTAATAAGAGATCATTACAAAAGTGCCTGTGGTCTCGTAGTAGATAAGATAGCTTCGAGAAACGCTACCCTGGCCCATGTTCCATGGAACAATCATAGCACTACGAGAGTCTTAACTCCTCAGCAACTCCATGCTAACATACGGGAGTTACGACTCTCATAGTGCTACCATTGTCATGTGAAACGGGCCCTGGTGCACATGCGACATTTTCAGTCGGGTTCCGACTTCCTACCTTGTCCCCGAGCTCGTCCAGGCACTTCTGAGCCTCCTTCTTCTGACTCTCCAGCTGCTGCAAGGTCGAGGTCATCGAGTCCAGCTCCTTCTGCAGCATCTGGACCTCGCCCTGGCGGATCTTGAGGTCCGCCTCGTGCTGCACCTTGTCTCTCTCCAACTGCATCTTGTCCCTGCCAGGAAGCACAGGTCAGAACTTGCTCTCATATCTACTACGACACCATTAGGACTCTCGCAGTAATCTCTAATACATGGCGATCGTGCTGTGGTCGCATAGTGGATACGAGAGCTTCGAGAAACAAAACAATATTGTTACAGAAGTCTAGATACTGTACCCATTTCACTGATAGCTAATAAAGCTCCAGGGCTCTGGACTAACATATGCGCAACATACAGGGGCAAGTTAAATTGCACTGAGGGAAACTTCCTTTTAACATTTTGCAGCTTTGGGTGTCTTTGGGTGTCTTTGAGGTGGTCGTGTTTTATATTGAGGGGGCTTATTAACACTCTCCATGCTGGAGGCAACCAGAGATTCCATAAAGAGCAGCCTCTGTGCCTAATCCAGCAAAGAGAGGGTTAAATGAATGGCCCATTACCTAGCGTCTCTGAGGATCGCCCTCTGATATAACATTCACAAAAATATCATAACCTATTATTGCGCGAAAAACAACATATATATTTTACCTCTTGATTTCGTCAATTTCTTTGCTGACAAAGTCTAGTTCTTTAATGGCAGAGAAGTCTGCGACATGGGTGTATGGACCAGCATTTGTTCCATCCTACAAAAAAACACACAGATATTATAGTATAATGTTACAGTTTTACATCATCTAAATATTGGTTCAATTGCACAGAATGCTAGCAGTGCTACGACAGTCATAATATGATGCTACGACTCCTGTACAGCTCCAGCAGTCAGAATGTCAGTGCTTTAGCATTGTGTAGATATACAACTGTTTTACATTACAACATAACAGTTTCTTTGGTGGGCCCAGGACTTTACTCTAGTACAATCTTGTGAATCATTCAATCCATGCACAGGCTGGTCCCTGTCTTATGTTACACATTGTAAAAATCATATTCTGGCAATGGGCCAGGGAACCAGTCTAGTGTGATGTCACAGTGGAACAGCTGTACACCTAGCAACAAGAAAAGACCGTTTTTCAACTATAACTGACAAGCATGCATAGTTTTACAAATTTTCGAAAACATGCAAAGAATATCAATCCTGCAATGTTCCTGTTCAATGTAATTTGCATAATAGTGATTATGGAAGCCGTGGCAGTTAAACGCCATCACAGGGATGCCCATCATAGCGAGAGATCAAATAGACAAAAAGAAAGACTGAAAAGAGCTTACAAACTTGCCTGGGCCAAAACGCTAACAGGGGATCGATCAGCAATTAAAATTTATAAAGAATATTACGCTTGTCTGGCAAAGAGGCTCAAGAGTTTGACATCTGCACAGACAATCATTCCAATAATAACCCAAGAGGGGCAGATTGTCAAAATGGAATGTCCATTGTGGTATGTAGATATACGTAGTCCAGGGTCCGTATTATAGAAACTTCCTAACTGGCTTTCTGCTTATTCTCAGCAAAGATGTTTTGAGAACATGGTTCCAGCGGCACGTTGTACATCGCTATTGTAGGGCTACAATAGTTGTAACTGGGCTCCTGCCACAATAAAATACATTGACCAAGTACAATTGAGGCCTTGCATGTGACGTCACTCAATGGCATCGTGGGTGGCAAAACAACAGGGTTTTCTGCAGTTGCTCGACCTCACCAGATTGTTTTCTGCCAGCTAAACGATTGTTCCGTGCAAGGCCTCAATAGTTGTAGTTACAAGAGCGTGGTGTAACGGGCCCCAGAAGTTCAGAAAATCAAGCATTATGCCGAGACGGAGCAACTTTCTCTCGTAGATATGCAAGATTACATGAAATTTCGGTTGTAATTTTGCCTTGACAGTTATATTAGGTTCCTAATTTGCAAGTCTGAACCCCAGTTCAGCAGAACAATCGCAGCGCTATGAGAGACATAACTCCAGGACTCAATTTAGCGACTAATTTGGGAGCCATGGCGACCTGATGTTGCATTTGGCAACCAATATTTCACTTATTTTAAGTGTTTCTGGCTATGCAGGAGCCAAATGGCTCCTTGGGGAAAAAAGTAACTTTGAGGCCTGAACTCCTTAGCAACTCCATGTTAACATATATGTTATGACTCTCATAGCGTCAGGATTGTTCAATGGAATGAGCCCCTGGTTGTAGTATTGCAAACCATTTAAAAGACAACTTATTTTAGTGGCAACAATATGTTTTCTGTGAATACCAAGAGTAGAAATAGCTGAATGTGTGTAGACTCCTACGCATGGTAAACACTCTTCCTGGGGAGCCTTGGGGGTTTCTTGGCATTTCGTTGGGGTATTTTGTCAATCTTTACAACACCCTTCCGTTGGGATTCTTAGGGTTTCTTAGGGTATTTTGTCGATCTTCATGACGCACTATCTTGGGGATCCTTGGGGTTTCTTGGGGTTCCCTTTGGGTGTATTATCGATCTTCACTACACTTTAGTGGGGATTCTTAGGGTTCCTTTTGGGTATCTTGTCAATCACTACAACACACTTCTGTTGGTATTCTTAGTATTTCTTGGGGTTTCCTTTGGGTATGTTGTTAATCTTCACGACACACTTTCTTACGGATCCTTGCCATTTCCCGAGGAAACTTCTGGCTATTCAATCTTATCATGACATCTGTTTCAGTGTCAATCCCGAGAAAGGCCCGGACGATTACAATTTCTCGTGGCAGCAGTTGGCGAGGTCTGAAGTAAGCCTGAAAGTGCTGGAGACCGGCGGCCGCTTCAAGATCACGCCCACGTGGACGCTGATCATCAAGGAGGTGGACATACTGGACATTGGTCAGTACTACTGCGTGGACGGTAGCCAGTATATGGCCATATACCAGCTGGACGTCCTCACAGATGACAGGAGAAAAGTGGTGAGACAACTCTCAACTGTGAGATAGTCTGACAGTCTGACACTGCTGACCGTGTGTGTTTGTACGCGCGTGTTTGTGTGTGTGTGTGTGTGCATGGTGTGTGTGTGTATGTCTGGTCTGCATGTGTGTGTGTGTGAAACCATAGCACTGAATGTTGCAGTAAACCTGCAAGCATCGACTGGTACTGACAGACAAAATCCAATAATACTGATATAGAAATGCCATGATATACTGAGATAAATCCATGATTTACTGAGATAAATCCATGATTTACTGAGATAAATCCCACGATACTAACAGAAAAATCTAGCGCCATCCACAACTCCTGTGAAATTGCAGGTGGTTGAAGGCAAGTTCAAGATGCCACGTGACGTCCAGCTGATCTACAACAATCTGGAGATCTACCACAAGTGGTCTCAGTGGAGTCAGTGTAACCAGTGTGACAAGCCCGGGCGCCGCCGCAAGATCGGACTCTGCATGGTCAAGGTCAGTTGGCAGCGACGCCTCGAGGGTTAAGTTGTGCCGGTCGGTTCCGAGATGTGAGAAATACACTGTCCCGTTGAAGCTGTGTCATTGCTGCTCGGACTTTGCATTAAAGATTTGCTGACAATAATGCATTGTTTTAGACCTGTCAAGTCTGTTTTGTTGCATCATTAAAAAAAAAAATCCTTTAAATAAGCTAAACATGACAAATAAATATATATATCATGTTTATTTCATATTATTGATATAAGGAATGGTTCCATATGATTTATTGTATAATATAGGGGTTTTTTGGTAAAAGATTTGTAAAAGATATCATTTGTGATTGCCTGCGTATAAACAAAACTTGAATGAGTGAGTGAGTGAATATGGAGTTTAATGTCGCTGCGGAAAGCTTTTCACTCATTTGCGATGAACAAAAATGGAGAAAGAGGAAGCTATCATGAGATTTTCTTTTTCTCTGTCGCACAGAAATTCAAAAAGGGGAAGCCGCTGAAGCCTCAAGACTTTCCGCTGATGGAGATGTACACGGATGGCGTCCCGTGCCGCTCGACGGCGATTCCCAAACACCTGTCCAAGCTGCCGCAGATCCGCAACCACCACACCCTGGTCGTCATGGCCAACTGCAGCGTCAAGTGTCCCACCCTGCCACCGCCCATAAAGATGAAGGGCGCCAACGGCAAAACCATCGTTCTGGAGCCGGGGTTCTACCCGATGGGAGCCAAACCCAAGCTGCCGAGGATGGTGAAGAGGAAAGTGAAGTACAAGGAGGCTGGGATGCATCTGGTTCTCAAGTGCCCCATCTCCAGGTCAGTTCCCGTCAGTGCACGTCAGCTTCCACAGAACGCTAGCCCAGGCCATTTCTCCCAATGCCTTAGGTGTCCTACGGGCTAGTACGTGTCCTGCAGGCTAGTATGTGTCCTAAGGGCTAGTATAAATTTATAACATATGTGTCCTAAGGGCTAGTATGTGTCCTATGGGCTAGGGCTAGTATGTGTCCTACGGGCTAGTATAAATGTATAACGTATGTGTCCTAAGGGCTAGTATGTGTATTTCTCCCAATGCCTTAGGTGTCCTACGGGCTAGTATGTGTCCTACAGGCTAGTATGTGTCCTAAGGACTAGTATGTGTCCTATGGGCTAGGGCTAGTATGTGTCCTATGGGCTAGTATGTGTCCTACAGGCTAGTATGTGTCCTAAGGGCTAGTATGTGTCCTATGGGCTAGGGCTAGTATGTGTCCTACGGGCTAGTATAAATTCATAACATTTGTTATTTGTATCACTATTCGAGTTATTTGTATCACTATAGGCGGTGCCTTTGATCTCACTCAGTACTATGTTAGAATTGATCAGTACATAGTTCAATATTATGACCTATTTCATGACTGGTGTTTTGCCTGCATTGATTTCACTCAGTGATGACTCCTCTTCGGCGGTGAGATGGCAACGTGGAAAGAAAGAAATCAACCCGGTCAGCATCAAGCGCAAGACGCGGGGCCGGGTGTTCATCGACCAGAGCAACAATCTCCACATACGAAAGCTCCTCATGTCCGACACTGCCGTCTACAAGTGAGGATTCCCCGCCAGTGTCTTACTCTAATGCCATCTAATGTTCTTCACGATGCAATACAAAAGAATTTAGAGCGTAATTCTTTTCCCAAGTTTTTTTTACCCACGCCGCGAGAGTTACGAAACCTTTTTTTCATGTTCAATTCAAAATTGTATGAGTCCTAGCTTCAATATCTTGAAACAAACTTGAGTTTGAGATTTTGCTCAGCTGAGATTTTTCAGTGCTGTAACTCAACCCCAGCTGAGGAAAATATCAAACTCAAGTTTGTTTCGAGAAATCGGGGCTTGTTCTAATCTGTGTATTAGTAATATGTAATCGTACTCAAAAAGGTTTCATAAAGGTTCGGGCCATGCCCAGTGTGTGTGTGTGTGTGTGTGTGTTTTGTGTGTGTGTGTGTGTGTGTGTGGTGTGTGTGTGTGGGGGGGGGGGTGTGCCTAATCCTGCTGGAATGGGTACTGGCCCCGAGATTACGAAACTTTTCTGAGTACGAATTCGTAATCTCGGGGCCAGGTCTTATAAGCATCCCTGGTTGCCTCCAGCGGAGAGAGGGTAAAACGAGGAAAAATATAAATAAAAATGTATATATTTAGTAAATTCACAACCAGTATTCTTGCAATACACCGAGGCTGTTCTACTTTTAGCTGCTGGATCCTGTCGAGGAACGTGGCCACGATCAAAGTGATCACCATCACGAAGCTCAGCGAAGAACTGCAGGACTATATTTCGTACGCAGGCTTCGTCCTCACGTGTGTCCTGCTCATAATCCTAGGCTGCTGCGTCTGCTGCAAAGGCAGCAAGAAAACTGCCCGATAACCGCGTCAACGGCAGAAGTAGCATCGCCCCCAAACCAAGACAGACGTCACCAATTGTGCCACTACCAACTGTGCATGGATAGGAGAATTGGATCGACCCAGGATGAAAAGAATTATGAATGTTCTGCAGTAGGACAGCCTGTGTTTCAGAAATAGTCCCAAATCAGTTCCCTACAATTGTAGGAACAATAGTATGTACAATAGTACCAAAAGTGCAGCTCTCAATGATTACCTCATAGAGGTAAGGAGATCAGCACAAAACTTCCAACTGTATCACTCTGTGCTGATTGGTTGGTTTTGTAACCTGCGATTTCATGGGTTAGTTTTAACTCCTCCACAAGCAAGCTTTACCCTTTATTGTGATAACATCTTCCGGAATGTTAGTTGTAAATGTTTTTATCAGGGTATATTCAAGCTGAAAATTACTGTAAATCTCAAACTAGTTTTACTGAAAACTGCTATGGAATAAATAACTTATGTGAATGTGTAAAGTTGTCAAATATTTAGGAAAGCGACTGCAGTCAGATGCTACGTCAAACTATACTTGTGACGTCATACAATCAACTTGGAAATAAATAAAGCGACCTGTATGAGTGTTTACAGGATGGCATCCGACCAACTAAAATAGCTAGAATCTCAATAATGATAATCTATAGATCCAAGAATGGTTGTCCTCACAGAATGTTTTTGCGTGTAAGCATGACCATAGTGCAGTGGGGTCGGAGGTCACACTCGCCATGACAACAGGGGTGC
>JAUTBR010133314.1:3750-31938 GCA_032361205.1 Pseudorimula midatlantica
CTGAGTGCCTGGGTACAGCCCACCAAGAGCTCCAGTGGATACATCCTGGCCAAGACCTCCACGGACGGACTGCAGCACTACTACAGTCTCAAGCTGATGATAACACCCACCACAACCACCATAGAGTTGACCCTCTCCAGAGAAAACACTGTAAGTAGACCGTGAGACTTTTTACTTCCTTCCCAATATTTTACTGAAATTTCTTCTTTTTTTTTTCTTTTTTTTTTCTTTTTTTTTCTTTTTTTTTTTTGTATTGGGGGACAGACATTTTTACTTTTAACTTGATTATGAAAACAAAATGACAATGCTAGGGTGACAATATAACCATTCTGTGTGTTCTATATACAGGGTAGCCAAGTTTTACCAGCCATGATTCCCAAGAATCTACAGGATGATATCTGGCATCACATTCTGGTATCCGTGGGCAACCATACAGTTTGGACCTATCTGGATGGTGTTCTCATCTCAACTAGGTATGACTGTATTGGACTCATGCCATCCAGAACCTTGCTGTGATCATCCATTTAACCCTCTCCATTCTGAAGGAAAGCAGAGATGCCCTAATGAGCTGTATCTGTGCCTAATCCAGCAGGGAGAGGGTTAAAATGAAGAAATGCTAAGTCTCATTCTTTCCTGTATTGGATCTTGAGATGGTAATTGTTTGTGATGTAATATAATGAAGAGTCAAGGGCAAACAGGCGAAGGTGCTAATGGCTGAATTGTGTTCAGGGCACTGATCTCGCCGGTCTGGATGGACAAAGAAGGAACGCTGCTGGTCGGGGCTCGGGCGCCGGGCGAGGAGAGGTTCCAGGGATACATGCAGGACGTCAGAGTCTTCCTCAGGAGTCTGGACAAAGAGTGAGTACATCATTGATACTCCTACGATTCTCGGCCGGAGGGCTTACTATACTATACTATACCCATTGAACTCACAATCCAGTAACACTGCTTTGAATCTCAGAAGTGTCATGGTTCTCGGTTACCTAATATATATCTACTTCTTACAATTATGAATACCTAATAATTTTGTATTTTCAATAATTTAACCTATACTACATCTTAGGATCACCGCTTCTGCAAATTGAATGTATGGCATGAAAGAAAAATTATTTGTGACTCATGGCGATCCAAATTATAATTTTATTCTTCTAGTGAGGTATCTGAGATTTTCGAGAATCCCGCCAAAAAGGACATCGTGCCGACATCGGGCATCTTGACATACCAGCCAGGACTTCGCCAGGGCACGTTTTCCATCCAGTCCATACAGGACATCGAGGAGGAGGGTAATGAGGTGTTCTCTGTGGCGCTCGCCTCGGCCAATGGAGGCGCGTCTGTGTCCGACAAGCAGGCCATCGCTACACTCACAGGTGAGACCTCACCTCCTGTCTTCAAACCACACGTCTGCGATTCAATTTTTGCAGACCTTCTGATCTTAGGTATCTGGGTATAGTTTCTCAAAGCTCTCAGAACTATTGCACTCATAAGGGCATGATCCCCATGTATCAGAGATGGCTACGAGAGTCCTTATGGTCTCGGAGTAGATATGAGAGCTTTGAGGAATGATACCCTGGATGGTTTGGACCAAATTATGGTCTGGAAATCTGGCTATGTCCACATACGGTAAAGATCAGATCTGGACACAATTACTCACCTAACCTGCCTACGAGAACACCTCCACATTAAAACTAAATTTGTTATAGGTAGACTTGATAATCAGCTTCTTCATCCAATAAGTACAAAAATTGTGAGAAAACCCGATAATTAATAATAAATTGAATCAATGATTCATATATCCAACCATTTTGACCCAGAAGTGAGATCATCAGAATTAATTATGTGTCTACCATGATTCTGATTTTTATCTGTTATCCTATAATTATATAGTTTTTAAATATGCACACACTGTTTATGAATGAGCTGCTTTGACCTGTGCAGTTCTCAAGAGCGATAACTCCAATGGCCTGTTCGGCTTCAAGCAAGCCTGTCAGCCAAGCCGCACCTCCCAGGAAGACGCCATGATCCGCTGTGTCGTAGGTCGTAGCCGCGGCGACAACCGAAAGGTCACAATCATCTGGGTGGTACAACAGGTCAAGCAGGAGGGCTTTGTGCTGGCCGTGGATGATTTTGTACAGCCCACCGGTGCCCTGATCTTTGGGCCTGGAGAAAGGGAGAAGGTGGGCGTAGTTTCCTCAAGTCGGTCGCCATTGTAACAGGACAATCCCAATCATAGCCCCAAGATTATGAAACTTTTTGAGTATTATTTCATGCTCAAGCTCAAAATTTAGATGACACTCTATGAACAATACGTTGAGTTGAGCATTAAATTGTACTCCG
Source organism: Pseudorimula midatlantica (assembly GCA_032361205.1). Taxonomy (NCBI): domain Eukaryota; kingdom Metazoa; phylum Mollusca; class Gastropoda; order Lepetellida; family Lepetodrilidae; genus Pseudorimula; species Pseudorimula midatlantica. The sequence continues at coordinate 6,085 of JAUTBR010133314.1, forward strand.
AAAAGTTTCGTAATCCCAGGGCCTGGTTTTTAAAACATGTTTATTTTAATTTGATTATCAAAACAGGATTGGAAAAATGTTGTCCAACTTACTAAATCTGCCGATCCTGGAATTCGAACCCAAGTTATATGGATCATGAGTCCGACACCTACTTATCCAAAGGTGTAACCACAATTGTCAAGACCATTAAGATAATTTTATGTCATATCTTTTACTTTTTTTCCCGATCAATCATAGCTTTTCATATGAAATAATATTTTCTTTGTTTGAATCCCAGACACTCGAGGTTCAAATCAAGGATGAAGATTTACCAGAACAAACTGAGATATTTAGGATCCTCTTAAAATCGGCAATATCTGACGATGGCATTATTGGTTCGACCAATCAGAGTGGGGCTAGTATTGACCCTGCGTCCAGCTCCTCACCTCTGATCATCGGCGACACAGACTTCCCACATGGCATGCTACAGTTTACCAAGTCCTCTGTTCCTCCACTGCCCTCTGACCCGATGATAAAACCCGCTACAGGGCCAATCAGGGTGAGTGACTTGATCTTCCTCTCAGCCAGTGTTCGAAATTACCGCCAGTAGAAATTCATGTTTTTTTGTAAACATTTGTTATTTGTATCATTATTCGGGCCAGTAAGGTTCCTGTGGTAATTTCGAACACTGCTGTCAGCCAATCAAAATGGGTGACTCATTCTAGTGTAGTGGGTAGTAGATTGTCAGACTTTGGAGCCAAAGGTCCCGAGTTCGAACCCATCTCATGGACTTGCAATCAGTGGTCATGGTAGTTACCTTTTCAGCTCATTTGTGATTGGCTATTTTAGAGCAGGTCATCCTTAGTTTGTCAGTACCATCCAGTGCTCACAGGTTTACAGCAATACTATGTGTTACAGGTTTTGCAAGTTCCATTGTCTGTCACATGTACATACCTGGCAATATAACATTATTACAATATTGTGTCAATATAACATTGTGTGTTTGCTTAGTAAGGATGGATTCGCATTTTGATAAATTGATATTTTTAGACGTTTATCTGTTACCAAATTGACATTGTGTGTTTGCTTAGTAAGGATGCATTCACATTTTGATAAATTGATATTTTTAGCCATTTATCTGTTACCAAGTTGACGGTTGATCTGCTACCAAGGCACCTGTTTTGTTTGTTACCAAGGTAACTGTTCATCTGTTGCCAAAGTAACTTCAACAGTTACCAAAGTAGCTGTTTATATCTTACCAAGGTAACTATGTGTCTGTTACCATAGTAACTGAGTTTATCTCTTCGCCCAGGTAACCGTGCGAGAGGAGAACAAAGTGGCGTCACTGCTGGTGGTCAGAGCGCAGGGTCTGATTGGTCAGGTGTCTGTGGAGTGGCGGACAACAGATGGTAGCGCTAGGAGCGAGGGCAAGAACCCGCCAGACTTTGTGGTGAGTACGGCAGACATTGTTGCCACCAAGGTAGTCCTAGGTATCGTTTCTTGAAGGTCTAATATCCACTATGAGACCATGGCGCTCTCATCAGTGCACGATACATAAGTATTGGAGATCGCTACAAGAGTCCTTATGGTCTCGTAGTATATACGAGAGCTTCAAGAAACTATAGTCAGTAGTAGTAAATGCAGAAAGTGTAGCAAACAATAGGTCTTTGTGGCAGACTATCACTATTTACTTGGTTCTTGAGTTACAATATTCTCATGACCCAAATAGTTCTGTTCAATATTCTATGCAGAGAGTTGTGTAGCAATGGATAGTTCCAGAAGTACTCATTTGCAGTTATTGTTAGTAATTCATTAGGTGTTATAATGAGGAAGGATGGCGAAAGCAAGAATCCGTTTCATCTATGAACAAAGAACAGATGGTGTTTTCACTACTTTATTGGAATATTTTTCTACCTGCATCATTTAATTAATCATTTAATTAATTAATTGCTGTCCATCAAAATACATAAAAAAACTTACTGGGGTCCAGTTTCTCTGACGAAATAACATTTGTCATGATTTGAGTCTGTAGACAATCAGTTTCATCAGTCCTTTCACGGATGATGCTTTGTCCATGACAGAAGTTTGTTGGACTGTAAAGCAAATATTCTGCCTCCAAATGAATGTGTTTCAAACTCCATGCTCGTGGGTCCTGTCTGGGATTAAGCCATTAACCCTACTGATCCACCACAGACCCCTCTACTGCTGGATCACATGGCCTACAACAGGTAATAGAGAGTTAACCCTGTAAGTGATCTGGACCCAACTGACATGGCCTACAACAGGTAATACGGTAGAGGGTTAACCCTTTAAGTGATCTGGACGCAACTGACATGGCCTACAGCAGGTAATAGAGGGTTAACCCTTTAAGTGATCTGGACCCAACTGACATGGCCTACAGCAGGTAATAGAGGGTTAATCCTGTAAGTGATCTGGACGCAACTGACATGGCCTACAACAGGTAATAGAGGTTTAACCCTTTAAATGATCTGGATGCCCACTTCGCAGATGAAGTTGTACTTCTCCGTGCAAATGTCATCGTTCCACTGGTGGTTGTGATCGCGGCGGAGGAGCATGCACTGAGAACCCTCCTCGTTGGGTTCGCCGTCTGCCCACTTGATGAAGGTGAAGGGTTTGGTGAAGAACTGCGACGTCCACATCCACTGGCGGGTGCTGCCCAGGAAACTGCCACTCGTCCACCAGCCCACCGCGTCACTGATAGCTGCCCACAGAACAAACGTGGATTGATAGAAATAGTTATAATAATAATAATAGTAATAATTGTATTAATAGGAATAATAAAACAATAATAATAATAGTAGTAGTAATAATCATAGTACATGTAATAATAATAATAATAATAATAATATTAGAATTACTACTAATGATAATAATATGCACTTGTATAGCATTTAAATCCACATTAAAACTGATCAAAAGCACTTTAGAGAAGAGACAGAGCAAAAAGAGCTTGAGATCAAGTCAGATTTCTCTTGATGCCATGGGTATTATTGGGAAAAGTATCTGCCTTGAAGAATATTGATGCAACTTTCTGTTTAGACAGTGATGCAAATTTAATTTATTGGAAAATTTACTTCCTTGCAGATTACATTTTTAGTTTTCAAATACCTTCGAAATAAAAATATGTTTAATTTATTGACAAGTAAATTTTTCAAAATTCTACTTTTGTTTCTCATATTATAATTTGTCATCAGCATACATGCATTGCTATTTTATCCAAAGAAAATATAACTGCCGTATTGCTCAGACAACCTACTGTACTCCAAGTTCAATGTAAACACTGGACATTTCGTGAACAAAATTTGATTGTGTGCCTTTAAAACTAAGTACTGCAATATTTGTGTAAATTTGTGGCAAGCTGCTTATATCGGTGGAGTTACGAGGTGATGCATTGTGTAGCCTACAGCCAGTACCCCTGGACTTAGTAGGCATAGTTCACATGAGTCAGGATGTACACATTGTTACAAGTCACTGGAGTACTATACCACATCTATAAACCTTGCTATCTATTTATAGTTTCCTGCAACCTGAAAAAGGTTAAATAAGTCTTTCTCACCTGGATTATTCTTGATGAGAAAAGTCAGCAGAAAGTGTTCCCGAACCGTTCCCATGGCAACCAGATCGCTCTCAAAGGCGCTGCAGTAGTCTTTGGCATCATACCAGGACGTGTTGAAGTGTGACATCAGGTAACAGGACGGCCAGTTATCCACGCCCATGAAGCCGTCGGGACACTGGTGGTTGAGCCGCACGGACTGCGACCTGGTGCCGCGATTGTTCAGCGCCAGCTGACTGACTTTCCTGTCCAGCTTGCGCCACCAACGGAGCACCCGCACCGACAACTTCTCCAACGCCCGCGTGACTTTCTTGTTGATCGTTTTCAAGTCCGCCTTGGTGACGGGAGACAACTGCTTATCGGAATCATTTTCCTCGGTCAACGTTCTCTTCTTTCGATATTTCGTTAAAATATTCCTGGATTCGCATGTGGGGTTCTTCGGGGAGATTTTCACGTTGTATTCACACCCTCGGATGCTTATGTCACATGAGTGGGTTTGCGTGTATGCGTTTGTGTGCTTTTGGAAATCTGAACTTGTTGAGAGATTCAAACACAGTAATCCACACAGTAAACACAGAGCTTGCATATGAGGAGACATCTTTAAGGAGTGAATTGTTTGTTACCCTAACATACTTTCACATATTTCACTCATTGCTGGTGCGTATCAAATATGCAACATTTACGGTTTTGTCAGATCTCTCCATATGATAACGTTCAGGATTGATTTATCACACTGATATACAACAAAGAATCACACTGTATATAACACACACTGTATAACACACAGTATATCACGTCTTGACTTTCTGAAGTAGATAAACAGAACACTATCCTCTGCCTCCTTCATGCATGTCGTTGATAAACAACAGGTATGAAAACAATATAATAAACAATCGTTTGTTGTACTGTTTGTTGTACGGACAACTCTTCCAACACGACTACCTGCCACCCAGAGTATGAACTCCTTCAACCCGTCCTGCCAACGTTGAGCACAGAAGTGGCGCAAATTTATATATAAGCCGGCTTTCATTGATAATCCAAATGGGGGTTTATGACCAGGACAGGTACCTTGTATTGATGGGTTTGTATGGCAGAAGACATTGCCACACAAAGTGCACCTTGTTTGTTGTTGTTCGTACACATTGACAGGATTGGAACGCCAACCCGCATACGTTAGACGGATTTCAGTCACTTCAAAGTTTCACATTCAACTGTAGGCCCTTTGTGAATTTTCTATACAGAATGCTGAATATTGATTCGAATGTGATACAAAGTATTAATGACGAAAAGATCTAGCAGGGCTCATAGATGGCATTTTTATTGATAATTCATTAAAACTTTGTATTTTCATTACTACTTTTTTTTATTATCAATTAGTTTTTCATTATATTATTTTTCGTTATCGATTACCTTTATTTATTATTTCCTTTCAGCTTGAAAAAATCCTGAAATGATCCAAATGGGGTCTGATTTGATTGTGATTATGCAGACTTGTGTATCATTGTGTAGGGTGCATATTAATGATATTCTGATGCAATTTCTGACACTTCAGACATTATATTTGCCATAAACGTCATGCATTAAACATACTGGTATTAATATAATATTTTGTGACTTTTAAAAACAGGGTTCAAGAGTAAGTATTATTCTTAGAATATTGTCATATTTGTGGGACCTCTGTAATAGGGGACAGGATATTTTATTATTAATTTCTCCTTGCTTTCTGTGTACTGTGGAACCTCTGCCATTGCTTATAAATACCCAATTTAGCCACATCCTTTTTCCAATACCATCTGTCATAGGGGTAAAATATTCCTGCTGTGACATTAAGGAACACATTGCACATTAACTCCAATATCAAGTATGATAATATCATGCAAGAAATCTTCGTAAATATGTAAATTAATTAATAAATTATTATATGTATTTTCTGGTGGAGGCAAAGATGAACTCCAATTGGATCAGTGATTGTAATTAATTGGGGAAATATAGACATCGTTGAATTCCCTTTTCTACATTCATTCTTGTTGTAGTGAAGTGTGAATTTATTACATGTTATTTGGAACATGGGTTTTCTTTTTCATCGCTTTTTTATTTATTTAATTTATTTTTGGAATTGGGGTTTAGAGCTGATTTCAGGATTTACTCATTAAAATGGATTCAGCTCTACATGTTTCATCTCTATATCGAAATATTAACAACTGTTTTCAATACAGGAGTGCATTTCATGAAATGGGTGTATATTTACGCTGGACATAAATGACGCGGATTACTTGTATTACGTCATTTACGTTGATTGTATTACGTCAATTATGTCTTGTATAAATATACACCCCTTTCGTGAAACACACCCCAGGATTTTAATATTTTATTATTTAGTCTACATCTTTTTTTACAATAAGAACTTTTATTATTTTATTATTTAGAATGTATGAATAAAATGTAGATGATAGTAATTATTTTAGCCTCGTTTAATCCTTGAATTAAGCAGAATATAATTAATTTACTTGACTGTGACCCTATCCCAAGCTCTAGTTACTTTTGCTTAAATAAATGTAGATAGATATCTTTGATATCATACAAAGTTAGTCATCAATTATGAGAAAGACAGCCTAGAATTATGTACATATAATTTTCATGTGAGATTTTCATTATATTACTAATTCTTGAATTAATTTATTATTCCAGTATTAACACTGTATTGCAATTGCCTCATTGGGAAATGAAATATTTAAGCATAATATTCTACATGGTGTTTCCAATGTTGTATTGTAAACATGATTTTATTAGTAGGGATGAACACCAAGAGTGTTACTACAAATTATGGTAGCTTCATGACTGCTATCATTACATGTCTAGGCTATAACACCTATCATTTCCAGGGGGCGGCCTCACAACTTGTTCTAGCGGATGGTCAAAGATACGGGTTTATTAACATCACACTGATCGACAACAATATCCCGGAACCAGACAAGTTGTTCACGGTTCAGCTGGTAAACCCTGTAGGTGGCGCCAGTGTGGGATTGGGATCCTCGGTACTCGTGGTGATAGCAGCATCAGACGGCGCCTACGGTATCTACCAGTTTGATGAGAATTCCATCTCTATCCAGGCCAGTGAGACAGGTGATGTGGGATACACCTCGGCCAATCTAAATGTAAGTCATAGGTGTTTTTATCATCTCTATTCACTTATTGTTGCATATGAGCCAGGTGTGATATAATATGCTCCTACTGGTCTCAGCTAGAGGGGTTACCCCTTTGGCTAATTCGGTAGAGCATTGGACTCACAATCCAGCAACTCGGGTTTCAAATTCCAGGATCAGCGTAATCCTCTGTTACAGATATGTAACTGAGGACTGTACCAATCTCATTCCTTCACATTATCCTAATTTAAAACCTGTCTAATGTGTAGGTTTTGGAATAGGTAGGAGAGATACATAAACTTTGCTTCAAATTTTGGCTGTTCAATGATTTCTCCTTACCGGTAATTATGATGCCTTTCCAACCCACAATCATGTTCAGACATTTTCTCTAAAAAAGTGATCACATGTTTAGACATTTTCTCTGATATGGCCATAACCTGTTCAGGATTTTTCTCTGAAATTATCATATGTTCAGTTTGTTTTTTCTCTGAAATTGTGATCACATTCAAGCTATTTTTCTTCTGAAATTGGCCTAAACTGTTTGGGGCTTTTTTTCTGAATTGTCGTCACATGTTCGCGTTTTTTCTCTGACATGGTCATCACATGTTCATCCTTCAGATCGTGAGACTCGGTGGTGCCTACGGTGTTGCTGAGGTCACGTGGCAGGCGTCGGATGACAACAACAATGACCTCATGCAGAAGAGCGGGAAGGTCAGCTTCAAGGCCGGCCAGACGTCTGCTCAGGCAGAGATCCGTATTCGTGGCGACACAGAACCAGAACTCGACGAACAGATCAGAATTGTCATCACAGCGTCAACAGAGGTGAGAAGTTGTTTCAAATAAAAGTGGCATTTCTTTTGTCCAAACCGGCTAGGTTTGGTGTACGTCTTTACGATACTTACTGCAGCTACATTGCTTTGTTTGAATGGTAAACAGCATTTTTCGTATTAATTTTATGTTGTCGGATGATATCAAATGTTTGTGTGTCTAGGGTGACCTCGGTGACAACACCAGAAGAACGTCGACTGTGACAATTCTGGCCAATGACGACCCGTACGGAATGTTTACCATCGCCACCACGCTCCGACCAGTCAAAGTAAAGGAGACAAACGCAGGTACGCTCAGCCTCTCACTCTAGCTACGTATTCCTGACAATAAATCTGACACATACCGGTTCCAGAGGCTTCTGTGTTCAACAAAACTGTTTATTCCAATGAAAATTATACGACTTGTATTCAAGTATATTTACCCTCTACACTTTCTTCTGTATAAGCTCCTGCTCAATATATCTTTTCAATCGGTAAGGTACCACATCCAACACTATTTTGTATTGCAGGTGTGTCAATAACCATACAACGCCTGTACGGACAGTTCGGGACCGTGGACGTCAGCTACGCCACGCTAGCTCCTAACATCACATACAATTACCTCCCCGGGACTCTGAGGAGAGCCGACTACGTGGACTTCATCCCAGTTCAGGGCACAGTCAGGTTCCTGCCCAATCAGGAGTACGCATCGTTTGAAGTCAAGATCCTGGACGACCTGCTGCCGGAGTTGGACGAGAGCATCTTTGTTCAGCTGACACAGGCTGCTCTGGTACAGAAAGCCCAGGAAAGAAGCAGTGAGTAGTCAAGAAATACTTCCCATCAAAAGAAGCTTGTACGACCATTTGCTTGTAGAATATTTCATGATAGTGTAGCCTGGTGGTATGATACAGTTATGATCCTTGGTTCATATTTTGTTAAATACAATGGTTGTTCTTCTCAAATGATCTCCCAAACATTTGTGGATCTTTATTAATAATCCCTGGTAAATCTCACTTTCATTTCAGTTCCTAATTCCCCTCGACTTGGCTCGAAGTCACAGAGCTATGCTCAGATAATCATCGGTGTCAATGACAAAGCCAATGGAATCGTTCAGTTATCCAAGTCTTCTCTGAGTGTCAAGGAAGACACTGTAAGCCTGGATCTGTTTGTTGTCCGGAGTGGGGGCTCATTTGGAGAGGTAGGCATAAATTTGTTGTTAACCCGCATAAATGGTTGAGATTTGTTGTTAACCCACTTCATGCTGAAGCCAACCAGAGATGCCTCAGAGCAGTGTCTGCGCCTGACTTGGACTCCCAGTTGATCTGAAATTAAATTCTATAAACAATCCACAGTATTTCTTTACTGTTTATTCATCCATTCAATTAATCTCCTATAAGATTATTCTACATTCAATTATTTTATCAATATCAGGTGACGGTAAAATTCCGGACAGTCGACAAGGAAGCTGTGAACAATCTGGACTACGTCTCCACGGCAAGGGAGATAATTCTGAGTGAAGGGGTGAACAAGAAGCGAGTGCCTGTCCAGATCATCAACGACAGAGTTCCAGAGTTTCAGGAGAGTTTCCTTGTGGAATTACTGAATCCAGTGATTGGCGGCGCCTCTCTTGGAGACGTCAACAGCGCCATTATCAACATTCTACCTTCTGATGATCCCAATGGAGCCTTTGGTAATCTATTTTAAAAATTAGTAATATCATAATTAAATGAATACTATTGTTATCTGGAACCTTTCAGTAAACAAATTATAACCATCCAAGATCATAGTTAGTCATATTATGGAGTTAACATTTCTGATATGGTCAAAGCATTCCGCAATCTAATAATTGTGAGAAAACATATCCAAGAAGAAGTGTTCTTAAATTAATTCTTTTGGTGGGTATAAGTAATGAATTCTGCGGTTATTTTCACATACAGAGTTCAGTCGGAGCGGCTTGGAAGTGAATGAACCCAAGAACGGCCAGACCAACAGAGTCAACGTCACAGTACTGAGATCAGGAGGAAGCTCTGGTGTTGTCACAGTCTACTGGGAGGCCACCCTCAATGGTCAGTTAGGGTTATTCGTAAAATAACATTGGCTAGGATATTATTCTGGATTCTTGAGTATGATTGAATACTCAATCTCAAATTATATTTTGAGATTTGTGAACAAAACCTAGAGTTGAGCATAAGTTTGTACTTAAAAAAAGCTTCGTAATCTCGGGACCTGATTGTATATAATGCATAAGGACTTATCCTGAATCTTGTTCAAGGCTTTTATTAGACATTGAAGGAACTTAAAAGTGGAAATCATGTTTATCAGAGGAGTTTAAATGTGGAACTACTTTTTATCAGGTGAGGCAGCCACAGCAGACATTTCACCGGCGTCGGGAACTCTGCGCTTCGTCACCAATGAGGGAAGTTTGCGGATTCAGCTAAGGATTCTTCCTGATGACATTCCTGAGGGCCAAGAGGTGAGTGGTATTAATCATTATCAAGACTTACCATAAATGTACCTTATTTATAACACCATCACTTTAACATTGTCTGAAAAATCTGTTTCATCATTATTAAGACTTAATGTCATTTAACAGAGGTCACCACTGATGTCATCACTAAATTCTATTTCTTTAAATAATTATATAATATTTGTCATTGAAATACTATCATTATGGTGTCATAATAATGCTCTGTGTTTCTTTAAAGAACATCGTCATCAAACTGATGACTGCTACAGACGGAGGTCGGATCACGGACAAGAACATATTTATACTGACGATCGCACCCAATGACAACCCTCACGGCATGGTTCAGTTTCCAGCAACGTCCTTCACTCTGGCCGAAACTCCCAGCAATCAGCCAAAATTTATCCCACTTGAGAGACTGTGAGTGGACGGGGGAATGTCTCTCCTATGACCCATATCACTTTCCTATTGTATGTTAATGTCATCCAAACGTTCATACTCCAGTCATATTCGCTTCAATGAGAAATGCTGCATATTGTCTCCGAGGAGTATTGCTGATGCCGACTATTCTGTTGTCAGGGGTGGAACCTACGCCCGGCTACGAGTGTACTACACGACCAATGCAGTGCCACTTCCCATTCTGGCAGCGGAAAAGAAGATGCCGATCTCCAGTTTCTTTGACAACGGCAAGGAAGGACGCAGACTGGATCAAGGAATCAATGCCAACGTCACAGGGACTGCTGATCCCTTAACAGTAAGTACATTCTGTGAGTCCATCAATTCTAACACCACATCACTGACCTTGATGTATATCTCTATACAGTTATTGCAAGTTATCACAATCTAAGCTTAAAGCATGCTCAAAGCCCCACATTATGGCATTGACCCTCTCCATGCTAGAGGCAACTAATCCAGCAGGGAGAGGCTTAATGGTGCAATTTCGCTAGATCTGGACTACTATAAAGTAATGCTGATGTTTTGTTTCCACAGGCTTGTGCATCTATATGTCTAGAGATTGGAGAGGGATGTCAAGCGTACATGTTCCGCACGGAGAATAAAAAACCTGTCTGTGTGTGGTATTCAAGTACCTCCAACACTCTGTTCCCAGACAATCTGTCCAAATACTACACCAAGAACACTACCAAGGTATTTATCCTGTCTAGTCAGTAGAGCATTGGACCAGCAACTCGGGTTCGAATACCAACATCAGCATGGTTCTTCTACAAATATTTTATCTTTTTTTTTGTTTTCTGCAGGTATCTGAACTACAGGACTTCCGAGCTAGTCCGGGGTCTGACTACACGGCCATAGCAGAGGCCTCCATTGTCATCGAGGACAAGGTCACATCTGTCCAGCTTCCTGTCACCATCTTGGACGACAACTCTCCTGAGTTGGAAGAGAAGTTTCAGGTGTCACTGCTTCGTGTCGCAGTGGACGACCCCGCAACGCAGACGTCTCAACTTCCCACGGTGGGAAACATCAGAACCGCCACCATCGTGATCCCGCCCAACGACGCGGCCAACGGCTTGTTCAAGATCTACAGTAACAGCCCGAACGCCACCACGAAAGAAGTCCGCGTTCTCGAGAGCAGTAGACTGGCTGTGGATCTAATAGTGGAGCGTACAGGTGATGATTCATTGTAATAAAAATAATAATAATAATAATAATAATAATTCATGTTTGTAATGCACCTATTCCATGTCATACACATTCTCATGACACTACATTATTACCCCGGTCAATGGATCTGTGTGTGCTTAATTTCTTCTCAACTCCCTGGGGAGTATACAACCCAAGCTTCCATTCAATGTCAGTTGGTCCTACTGGTCTCAGCTAACAGGGTTACCTCTTTAACATTGAACTCAATCCAACTACTCAGGTTCTAATCCAAGGATCGGCATGACCCTGTTACATCCAGATAGTTTGAAAATTGTTACAAGTGGCATTAAACGTTATATATTAACAAGTGCCATAAAGTTTATCTACTGACCTAGGTGGAACTATAGGAGAGGTGTCTGTGGATTGGTTCGTTGGTCCAAACCCAACTGCTACGTACCAGGCGGACTTCATTGCGGATGGTGCCACTCTTGTATTTACTGCGGGACAGAGTCGGCGAGGTCAGCAGAAATTTCTATCAATTATTTTAAATATTTTTTATTGCATCTATTTCAAATGTTTATTTATTTTTATAAAATTAACAGCAATAAAGCAATGTGTTTGTAAAAGTAGAACAATATTATTTCTATATAACATAAATTCCATTGTTTGTGATATCTGTTTCAGTGGTGACAGTTACAATATTGGATGATTCTATCCCTGAGGATAAAGAGAAATTTGTCGTACAACTGCGCAACCCACGAGGTGGCGCTACGATCGGTCCCCGCTCAAACATCAGCGTCATCATTCTGGAAAATGACAACGTAGCTGGAGTTGTGGGCCTTGGCACTACGGCCATTTTGGCCAAAGAAGGTACAAGTCATTACAGTCTCTATCTATCTATTAAATATGGGTTAAAATATTTTTATTTACAATGAATTCAATGTGGATTAGTAACTTCTTGGGCAGCTGGTAGCGCAATGGTAGAACATTAGGAGTTTGGAGCCAAAGACTCTAGCTTCAATTTCCATCGCAGCAGTCTGGCATCAATATTTGCGAAAGTTATTTTTCAGACACTATCTTGATAGGATGCGCTGTCTGTACCATAGCAATATAGTTATCATCCTTAGTCTGTCAATACCAAATGGTGCTTACAGGTTTACTGCAACAGTCAGCGCTACAGATGTTGCAGGTTTCCACAAGCTGTGATATAAGTGAAATAATCTTGAAAGTAGCTCTAATATAAATCTGAAGTAAAAGTACTTTATTTTTTTTATATTTTATGGTATGGATATGAACACAAGACCTGCCTCATTGCTAGACAACTGTTAAACTAATGTTGTTGTTTTTCAACACAGGCGAGACGTTTCTTTTGAGAGTTTCTAGAACAGCACCAGCCCATGGTACCATCAGGGTGGACTGGAAGATCGATGGTAAAAACGGAATCTCTCCGGAAGCAGGATTCCAGAGACATCAAGGCTCACTGGAATTTGCTCCTGTAAGTAGGAGGTCATGATTGCGGATTGTCTCGATAGAATCTAGTCATTTTTTAAATGTTTAAAAAATATATTTCTGCCAATTAATTTGAAAAGAACTGTGACATCAGAGGCCAATAATATATCTCAGATCAGTTGCTATGTTGGTCTGTTAGTTATGTAGCATATTTCGAAGTTCAGTGCTGTATTAATAATAATAATGTGCACATTTATATTGTGCCAAATCCATGCTTCAGAAGCAAGCTCATAGCGATACATTATTACCCCGGTCAATGGATCAGTGTGCTCCCATTTTTCTTTCCCAACTCCCTATGGAGTATACACCATAAGCGGCCTTTCATGGTGTTGGAAGATTATCAGTCACATACGGATGTCATAAAAGACATGTACTGGCAATTCTTTGATATAACTATACAAATACCTTTAGGGATGTTTTCTGATTGGGTATGTCTGTCTCTCCGCAGGGTGAAATGTTGAAGGTTATCTCCCTTGGTGTCAGGCGCGATGAAACACCTGAAGTTGACGAGGAGTATCTGCTAACACTGTACAACGTCGTTACTCAAGGTATGTTGAGAAACAGCCAATTATGTCAGGGCCTGAGGTTACAGAACTTATTTTATGAGAATTTCATGCTTAAACTCAGATTTTATATGGGGATTTGTGAACAATCTCTGAGTCAAAGGGGTTTTGTATATTTTGAGCCTGGCTAACTGCAATATTTTATGTGAACAAAAAAAAACACATAGAATTTGATTACTCAGAATTGAGAAAAATATTGTTGCTGATTATATTTAATATATATATTACTCACAGCTGTTGTGTTCTTGTTTTCCTAAATGATATTTTTCTCGTGCAGGTGTGGGCCCGTCAGGTGCAGCCAAAGTCAACCCACAGCTAAGTACAGCTCTGATAACCATCGCGGGCAGCGACAACCCACACGGCGTCTTCCAGTTCGCTGTGACGTCTCAGAAGATCACAGTTGAAGAGGCTGTTGGGCGAGTGAACCTGCAAATCGACCGTAAATTTGGCGCCATAGGGACGGTCCGTCTCATGTACGACATCATCGAAGGCTCGGTCACTCCAATTTCGTCTACCCTGGCAAGTGCCATTGCCAACACAGACTTCGGGAGCGTAAAAAATGGCTACATCGACTTCGCAGACAAAGTATCCGCTGGGACCATCGTCGTTGACATCAAGAACGACGACACGCCCGAGATTGACGAGGTGTTCATCGTGAGACTGACAGGTGTATCGCTACTCAGCGTTGGTACTGGAGCGTTGCCGCCACGTCTCAACCACAACATCACAGCGCAGGTCATCATCAACGCCAACGATGGCGCCAAGGGGGTCGTTCTGTTTGGTCCGGATTCCAGGAAGTAAGACATCAGTCAATGAACTTTTACTTTTACTTTTGTTTTCCATTGGGTTTAGAGCCACTGTCAAGATTCTTTCACCTATATCACGGCTGGTCAGTTTATGGTAGGAGGAAACATGCAACATCCATAGCACTGAATGTTGCAGTAAGCCTGCGAACATCGGCTGGTACTGACAGACCAAGGATGATATCTGCATTGCCATGGTACAGACAGCACATCCTATTTAATATCACATCAGAAAGGTAACTTTGGCAAACATTGATGCCGGGCTTCTAAGGACAGGATTTGAACCAGTAACCTTTGGTTCTGAAATCCAATGTTCTACCATTACGCTATCACCCATCTAAGCTTCTCGGTAACTATCTATAGTTACAAGTATCCTGAAATTGCATGCTGTAAATGATGTGCTGTAAATGATGTGCTGTAAATGATGTGCTGTACATGGTGTGCTGTGGGTGTGCAGTGTGACCGTGGAGGAGAACAACATGAACATCACGCTGGCTGTGGTCAGGGAACGCGGGACGTTCGGACAGATCTCCGTCTTTCTGTACAGTCAGAGCATCAGTTCCGGCTCGCAGCCAGGGATCGACTACAAGGTGGAACCTCAGGTCAGTGTCACCTTACAAGGTTACATAACTCTGGCTGGTCACAGTTTTATTGTCTCCCTTTGATGTCATTATGCTGGAAACCACCAGAGATAGAGACATCATTGTTGTTATTAAGCCAGAGATAGGGGCATCACTGTTAGCCTCATACTAATCATATAGGCATCATTGTTCTTTTAGGCATAGGCATCATTATTCTTTTGTAGAGATAGGCATCATTGTTATTAAGTCAAATATATTCATTATATTATGTCATGCACATGCCCACATACACACACACACACACCACACAAGACACATGCACACACACACACACACACACACACACACACACACACACACACACACACACACACATACACACGCACTCACCTAGTGTGGTGGTGTTTCTACAGAAGATCGTGTTCGGACCGGGAGTAAACAGAAAGGACATGCTGATCCAGATCTACGACGACAACCTTCCAGAACCCAACGAGGTGTTTGAAGTTATTCTCGCCAATCCACAAGCAGGAGCAGCCATTGGAGACTTTGCAACATGTGCGTATAAGTCTCAAGAAATTTGGAGAACATCCGAATTATGATGACAAAACATTTCTACAGTAAAATTAATTTGTGTTGAACAAGTTCTTGCTTGTCCTTGTAAGATAGTAACTCCAGTACCTGTTAACATTGCTATTCATATCTGTATCAGGGGTTCTGAGAAGCATAAGATTAGAATATAGTTATTTTTATATTAAAAATTAACTTTTCTAAGTAAAAATTAAATTATAATTCTCATAACATTACAGTCGTTTTACCTACCGTAATATCTAGCAATGCCCATGCTCATCAATGTCAGCAAAACTAATATTTCTCATGACGATATATATACATGTATATATCGACCTCTATATATTATTTCAGCTACTGTAACAATTCTGGCCAATGATGGTTCCAGTGGAACTGTAGATTTCGACAGCACCGACACAATAACTTTACAGGAGCCAATTGGAGCTAACCTGGCAGGAAGCAAAGTTGAGCTGAAGCTGTTCCGCGGACCCGGAATCTTCGGAGTCGTCCGAGTTCCGTTTACCATCGTCTCGGCTGTCGATGGGTCTCCTGCAACCGCTGACCTCATTCCGACCTCAGGGTTCATCACGTTTCAGGATCTGGCGGTGAGGCCTTGACCTCAATGTTCTTGACTTCTTCGTAGCAAAGATTTCATACAAACAATCAGAAAGATTTCAGAACATACATGTACTTAGAGTATACTCTCAATATACTTGGAACATGGTCAGAATATACTTAGAATATACTCAGAAAATAGCCGGAAGTTACTAAAAATATTCTTAGAATTTACTCAGAATACACTTGGAACACTCAGAATGTACATGGAACATGGTCCGAATATACACAGAACATAATCACAATTTAATATAAATATTCTTAGAATTTACTCAGAATATGTTTGAAAATATACTCAAAACTTATTGGAATACAGAGAACATACTAAATACTTAATTAGAACACACCTAGACCATACTCAGAATATACTCAAAGCATTAATTCAGAGTATATCCAGAAAATAATCAACATGCACTTGGAATTGACTCAGAAAAAGACCAACCAATATTATCATGTACTTCCAAATTAAGCGAGTCCACTGCCATGTTTCTAGGTGCGGGCCGTGTTGGAGCTGCAGGCTATTGATGACAACATCCCCGAGGGCAAGGAGATGTTTATTCTCACTCTGAAGACCCCCAACAATGGCGCCCAACTTGGGCCCATTACCCAGAGGAACATCACCATTCTGCCCAGCGACTCACCGCAGGGCCTCTTTGAGATATTTGTTTCAAAAACAAGGTAACTTATGAATATTTTGAAATATCTAAATATTTTGTCCCTCCAAATTAATGTTATTTTTTTTTTATACTAGTATCACAAATATCAAATTACAACATTATCAAACAATCGTTCTTCATTATTGTATAATGAAACCACAAGATAATTATAATATCAATAACTGTTTATGGAAGTATTATCTTTGACTAATAGTAAATCAAATATACATGTAATTCTTTTTGAAATTATTAATTTGCCGGAACCGAAATTTGAATGTAGTCATCATTTCACCAATAGTTTTCACCATCACTATTTTGAGCCATGATTTTTACCACCACCATATTATTTCTAGGAATTCGACCACCTCGGTAGAAGAAGTAACAGAAGTGGTGAACCTGGATGTGGTACGCACACGAGGCGCCACGGGAACCGTCTCGGTGGAGGTCAACACCGTGGCTCAGACCGCCATGACAGTGGAGGTCAAGGAGAAGATAACTCTCGCCCTCCTCCAGAGCATCCCCAGTGTCAACGTGACTGGGTGGCACAGCTTCACAGTGGGAGGGACCACATATATCCTGATGTTGACCTCACTGTTGACAGGAACCACCCTGAGGTCACAGGTCCCTACTGGTCCCTATACCGGGAATGGACAATCGGTGCTGTTCAGATGGCAAGGGGAGGCAATTTATGTCAATGTGAGTGTGCACATGCTAGGCATGGCATTTCCATAATGCTATTTTGCTGTGGTATTTTACAGGGAAATAGCCCTTCCAAACTTTAGCTTGTATAACTGAAGACTTTAGCTTGTATAACTGAAGACTTTAGCTTGAATAACTGGACACTGTGTGATGAAAACTTTGTAAGATTATGCTGTATTTTAGAATCATGAATACTCCTTACATATATGGGACAATTGGAGTGAGCCCTGTAGTTAATAA
Source organism: Pseudorimula midatlantica (assembly GCA_032361205.1). Taxonomy (NCBI): domain Eukaryota; kingdom Metazoa; phylum Mollusca; class Gastropoda; order Lepetellida; family Lepetodrilidae; genus Pseudorimula; species Pseudorimula midatlantica. The sequence continues at coordinate 23,883 of JAUTBR010133314.1, forward strand.
TGGTCAGAAGGCTTGTCATTTTATGACTGTATCTTTTCATTGCTGGACATTAGGCATGGTGTCATTCTTGAGGGACACCTCAATGACAACTTGGTGACACTTCAAAAACCTAGAATTTTACCTCTAAACACCTCACTGACCTCCATTGACCTCCATTGACCATTTCTCTATTGTGTGCATAAATTCCTTACTTTCTTCCAATTTCTTCAAATTTATCTACAGCATTATTCAGTCAAGAACATGTTGTTTTTCCAGACAATTCCGACCAACGGCGCCAGTGCCACGACCTCCATCATTGTCAATGACATCACCTACGTGATTGTGGCCAATCAGGGAAGTGAGGGAAACAGAAATGTCAAGTCTACGCTGTTCTCTGTGAAGCCAGATGGAGTCTTCACACCAGTAAGTATACAGTGGTCTCTGGCACTTGGCTTTCTTCTTAGCATCCCCAGCCAATGAGAGTATTTGGACTTTCATAAGTATCGAAATAGAAAATAATTATTATTTTAACCCTCTCCCTGCTGAAGGCGACTTAAGTTGCCTGATCACATGCAGAAATAGAACACTTCGAGTTTATTCAGCAGGGAGAAGGTTAATAGTGATTGTAATTTTATGTTACTCTTGTGTATCTGGGGACCATGGTGATCCCGAGATTTGAACCCGAGTTCCTGGATTGCGAGTCCAATACTCTATCTAGTATCGACTGAGACAAAGGGGGTAGCCCCACTTTGCCGAGACCAGTAGGAGCATCTTTTATCACGCCAAGCTTCATTATCCACCTTCACGTGTTTACTCATCATCCAGTTACTTCGATCTGAGCCACCAATCCAGTTACTTCGATCTGAGACACCATGGAACTAGGATTTCTCTGTGGGACAATTCTGCAAGAACAGACCACTGAGAACAACTCAAATACACATTGTTTGCCGTTGCAACCAAGGACAATGCTTATCCTCGGATTCAAACCTGACCAATCTGCAAACTTCTGTTCATTATTTACAATTTTCATGAAGTAGTCTTGAAGGTGGTTATAAATCCCATATATATAAAGGTTAAACCCCATATATATAAAGGTTAAACTTCTTATTTATTTGTGTTATTCAGGTCCAGATATTTTCCACCATCGGCGCCAGTGATGTGCAGATGATCACCCATGACAGTCAGACGTTCCTGGTCATAGCCAATGCTCTGGACAGCACCAGTCAGTCTCAACTCACCATTGACTTCTACATTTGGGTGCCCAGCACTAGTCTGTTCTCTGCGACACCCTGGCAAACCATCAACACTCTATATGCAAGGGCCGTAACTCTCTTCAGATTGGACAGCATCCTGTTTATGGTCGTTGCCAACTACTACGACAGAACGAAGGCTTCATACGAGACCAAGTAGGTTACATTAGTGCTTAGATTAATTCATTCATCAAAATGAACACTTATTTTATATTGAAAATATGAAGTTGCTTATGAACGGGTCATACACTGTTAAAGGCCTGCTCACTTCAGTCAATGAGCCTGGTTCGATTGGTCATATGAGTAGTACTAATTCTAGTCTGGTGATCGCGGTCATTACGAATCGCATCGCATATACTCACAGTCTTAATCCATGCACCGTCACAACTGATCGACCCGTGCGAGTCCCGTTTAACTCTCACTTTCTGAGAATTTAGACAGCATATAGTTCCTCCTGTTTGCCAACAGCATCATAATGACTTTCCAAATCCGTCTTAGGACCAGGGTATTGTTTTACTAAGCTCTCTTTCTACTATGAGACTATAGGACTCTTGTAAATGCACAATCCCCATGTATAAGAGATGACTGCAAGAGTGCTATGTTCTCATAGTTAGTATATTAACATCTAGTGCATTTATCCTTTATAGTTCTGAGGATTTAACCAATCTTGACGATATCTAACATGACAGCTTTGATAGTAATTCTCTTCCAGTTTTGTGCCATACATAACTGATATTTCCTGTTTCTACAGTTCCGTGGTCTACAAGCTGGGAACAAACTACAAGTTTTCACAGTACCAGTCTCTAGAGACGCAAGGCGCCGTGGACGTGGAGTTCGTCAACACGGGAACCATGAAGCTGCTGGTGTTTGCCAACAACCGCCAGAACAGCATCCGCAGCCCGCAGAAGTCTCCGCTGTACCGATATGACGGCGCCACACAGCGATTCCTGATCCATCAGTACCTAGGCACCACGCGGGCCCAGTCAGTGGCCTCCGTCATTGAGGGGAGTAACAGTAAGTATTCTACACAGGCTGGTACTTAGATACCTCACAGACAGTCAGATACCTCCATGACAGACATTCCCATAAGTCAACAATGGGAAAGTTTGACAGCAATGTTTACAGAATCCAATGCAATGATAGGATGCACTGTACTGTTGCTCACTGACTTAAGAAGTAATTTTGTCTGGTAATTGTCGCAATGGTAATTCTAGCTATTGTCTTACAGTCTATCACCTTGGTATTGATTACCAATTCTGGATTAGTTGTAGAATAGTTAAACTTATTCAATTAACATTGTTATAAATAATTTATCCGATTTGCCTCTGTTATTTCAGTTTATTTGGCTTTTGCAAATTCACTGAGGTCCTCCAGCATGTTCATGTGGAAGAGAGACAGAAGTGTGTTTGAGCCCGCTTGGACAGGTGTCACTCAGCAGCTGTTAGAACCAATCATAATCCAGCAATCTGGTGGTCCTCTCGTTCTATTGGCTGGAGCTCCTGTAGAAAAAGTAAACAAGGCGACACTTTTCCAACTAGCTAAAGTTGACCAAACTAGTGATTTTATTCCAAGGTAAGCAGAAGATAGATGGTGTTTGTATTTTATGTGTTTCATGTTTATTACTGGTCTGATGCTTTTCAAAATACTAACCAACCACCCAACCGACTGTTAACACCAACCAACCCACCCACCAACCAACCAACCAGCTTTTCAAAATACTAACCAACCACCCAACCGATTGTTAACACCAACCAACCCACCAACCAACCCACCCACCAACCAAACCTGCTAAACCACCATCTAACTATTCAGTCAAACCACCCACCAACCAAATCATCCTGCACCCAACCCACAAAACCAACTGCCAACCAACAGGACAAACCATGCACAATCCAATCCTTCCAAGTCAAATGCCAACCTACAGGCTTATAGAAATTTCATACTGTTGAGTTGTTCTTGGATTCTGTGAATAATTATGTTTTGGGGTATTTCAGACGCCTGACAATGACCTTCTACCCTGGAGATACTGTTCTCCACATGACTGCTATTGTGTTACAAGACAACCTTCCTGAAGATACAGAGACTTTCAGTGTAGCGCTGTCCAAACCAACCAATGGCGCCGAGATCGGTCTGGCTAAAGTCATCACAGTCAGCATTCTGTCAAACGACAACGCTCATGGGATTATAGAATTCTCAAATGTAAGTATTTGAATATCTAAGAATATACGATACTAATCTTAGAAATTAAATAAATCAAACTATAAATTGCCCATTGTTGGAACATTTGGTATAGAGTAGTACAATTTGGTAGTGAAAAGTGTTTTATAGTTTCGTGAAATTTAGATGGAAGCAGAAATGTTCATGAATATTTATAGATGGTTGTTACGTCGGTTGTCTGAAAGATTCCTGCTATGATGTAAAACAATAACTCGCCCAGTCATTATAAATGGAAATTACTTTCACTTAATTATTTTGTGTCTATTTATTTTTTTAATATTTTATTTATTTATTTATTTTGATTTAATTCTGTTTGCAGGACTCGCTGAATGTATTGGCAGAAGAAAAGATCGGGATGGACAACACAATACAGTTGAATGTCGTCAGGAAAGCAGGATTTTTCGGCCATGTTGTTGTCAGATGGTCGGCATCGGGGGATCATGAAGGAACATCAGACATCACCCCTATAAAGGGCCAGGTTGGTATTATACCAATAGGATATACACCAATACCAATGTTCACTAAAACATATTTTCTTTTACTATTTTTATTTTTTTATATATTTTTTTTATATATCAGTATATATATTTTAATTATTATTATTATTATTATTATTATTATTATTACTACTACTACTACTACTACTACTACTACTACTACTACTACTACTACTACTACTACTACTACTACTACTACTATAACTTGTGCCTGTCATGGCTGACCAGAGAGTCTGATTGTGGACAGGTGGAGTTTGCCAGTGGTCAGTCCCACTCCACTATCTCGCTGACCATACGGGATGACGAAGAGGCAGAGTTTGCTGAGGAGACGTACGTACAGCTTGTTGAGATCGTCCAGAGTGGGACGTCACTGCCAGGGAAGGGAGCCACGCTGGGTATGTTGTGTGCTGTACTGGCAATGCTAAATCATGATAATAACTGACAGTCCTAACTACAGAGACCTGTCTGACACGATCGTTGTAGAATAAGCTGTGTGTACCCTGGCAATACAGTTGGTCTGTCCGTACCAGCCAGTGCTTGCAGGTTTACTGCAACATTCAGTGATATGGATGTTGCAGGTTTCCTCCTGCCATAAACTGATGAGCCATGATATAAATGAAAAATAGAAATCAATACGTAGAATAAAGACGCGGAGTTACGACTTTCATAGCGCGACGATCGTTCGGTGGAGCGTGGCCTGGATAGGGAGTAATCGGTCATGTATGTCTTACAGGTCAGAAGAAGGTCAGCAAGGTGACGGTTCTGGCCAATGACTCTCCGCACGGAGTCGTGTCCTGGCTGACGTCCTTGACCACCACCACGGAGCCAAAAGGAACTGACCGGACCATCACACTGACCATCGTCCGAGAACAGGGCAGCCAGGGCAGCATCAGAGTCTTCTATGTGTGAGTACAGATAGACCAGGGCATCCTTTCACAAAGCTCTCTTAGGGCTCTCTTTGCAGCATGTTACTTATTGGCAAAGAGAGCATTACAGTCTCTTAGTGGATAAGAGAGTTTCATGAAAGTGAGATTTCCACTGTCAGTAGTGTTGGGACTCACAATCCAGACATGGACCAACATGTCTGACTTCCTGTTGCAGGACGTCCAAGGCTACAGGACTTCCTGTGTACAAGCAGGCCACAGCAGGACAGGACTACGTGTCCAGACAGGGGTCAGTGGATATGACCACAGGAGTGACCACCGCACAAGTACAAATCACCATCAAACAGGTATATAACAGGCCATAACTATTTGATTCCCTGGTTTACGGATTTTTCTATGATAATTTTGGCTCATGCGATAAAAGATATAAATGAATAATGCAATTGATTCCAAATAACACCAATAGACTCAAAGGGAGTTGTATCCGTACAAGTTCTAGCACACTTCATGGGAGGATGTCCATAAGTTTGCAAATGCCAGGTATTCTAAAATAGTAAAATTAATTTAATTTCTTTCTAATAGGATACTATTCCTGAAGCGGAGGAGGTCTTCTACGTGAACATCACCAATGTGGAGCTGATCAACGCCGTGGGTGGTTCCAGTTCGCGGCCCAGTGTCCGTACTCCTAACAGCGTCACGCAGATCAGCATCTCTGAGAATGACAACGCCCGCGGCATCATCCAGTTCAACGTCACACTGGTCAGCTACAAACATTTTATTTTATTAAATTTTATTTATATTAATTTATTTTTGTATTGTTCTATTCTATTCTATTTCTTTCAATGCTCATCAGAAATTGGGGAAAGATTCCTGCTGTTATGTAAAAGAAATAATTCACTCACTCATTAAAAATAGCATATACAACACAGCTCATTATTGAATTATAATTTAGTTGGTTAGTAATTATTGCTAATAATGTTAAAACATTTAAAATAGCTTTTTTAACTTGTTTAATTAATAATATCTTAGTTTTAATATCTCACTCATTAAAAATAGCATATACAACACAGCTCATTATTGAATTATAATTTAGTTGGTTAGTAATTATTGCTAATAATGTTAAAACATTTAAAATAGCTTTTTTAACTTGTTTAATTAATAATATCTTAGTTTTAGAAAAATGTTTTCCGACATAGCTGACAATTCCTCTGCTGTTTGTTTAGAACGTGGAGGGTCGTGTTGACACGTATGAACAGCATGGTGCCAACAACACTGTAAGGCTTCCAGTCAGCCGTATTGTGGGTCTGTTTGGCGAGGTCATGGTGACCTGGCAAGCCAAGCCAATAGAAGCGAATACAGACGACTTCTCGCCATCTGACGGCAACGTCAGGTTCAAGAATGGACAGCAAAGTGCTGAGATCGTCATTCGCATTATTGATGACAAGAAGAACGAACCCATGGAAGTAAGTTAAAAATGATGTTTTTGGTCTATAATAATAATAATGTATTTATTCACTTTTGAAGGAAATTAATTCAAAGTGTATATTAATAATAATTATGATGGATGGTGATGACGATGTGTATAATAATGAGTGTTTGATAATTACAAAAGGCCAATTATGTTCAATTCTGCTTACAGTAGCATAAATACTTGAAACGTTAATAAATATAAAATAGAAATATATATTATTCCTGTTTCATGTTTGTTATTCTTCAGACATTTGATGTTCTACTGCTCAGTGTGAATGGTGGAGCAGAGATTGGACAGTTTCGCTCTGTGAGGGTGGCCATCTTGAAAAATGACTCACCTACCGGATTGTTCAGATTTTCTACCAAAGAGGCAAGAGTAACTTAATATTGACATTTATTTTTTCACTTCCAAACAGATTTTTTAAAGAAAATAAAAATAGTGATTTACCAGAAAACAAATGTAGTACTATTATATTTTATTTTATTTTTCTAGATCTCTACACGAGAAGCTAAGTTCAGTGGAGATCCACAGGGAACAGCAACACTGATGGTAGAGAGGCTGCAAGGAGCTCTGGGATTGGTGCTTGTGGAATGGAGGTTGGCAGCTAATGCCAAGGATGACTTCCAAGCTCCACTACAGGGCACACTCACATTCAATGAGGTTTGAATTTTTTTAAGACATTTATTCCAGCAGACAAATAAATGTAGATATGGTTGGGTGAAATACAAATATTGATTAAGGATTTTGTTCAAAATGAATAATTTTTGGCACTTTATGGGATATCATAATTATAAGTAATAAATCCATAAATTGATTTGATTGAATTATTGCTTTACAAATTGTAGCAGGAATATTTCACACATATTCAACAAAAGTCCATAAACATTCATCTTCTAAATATTTATTAATCTGTGGCGTATTTTGATCCATTTTTGTCGTTATTGTTCCACATGTTGCGTAAAGGTTTACGTTTAAAATGATATAATTCAGATGCATATTTCTTAATTTCATATCAATTATCAAGGTCCTATTCCACAAAACAATCATAGCCGTTTGAAAATCCTAACTCCAAGACTGCTTCCTGTTATCATGTTGTATAAACTACTTCAATATTTAATCCCAGGGAGACACAAACAAACAGATCATCCTCCGCACGAAACCTGACAACATCCTGGAGGGTGAGGAGAGATTCACCGTGTCTTTGACCTCTGCCAGAAACAACGCCAACATTGCGGTCAATGGCGCTGATGCGACTGTCATCATCCGAGCTGACCTGGATTCAGCAGGCGTAATCGCCATTGTGGCGACCTCCAAGGTTGTCTATATCGGGGAACCAGGGGAGTCCGCCCCGAACTATAACGGAAAAAGCGAGGTCATCTTGGACAGAGGGACGGGGATATTTGGAGCTGTCAGCGTCACGTGGTCGCTGAGTCCACGCGAACCAGAGGCGTTCCTTCAACTGGAGGGTACAGTCAACTTCGTTAACCTGCAGCAGAAAGCAACACTGGTTCTAGAGGTGAGTCACTTGTTCTGGAGCTGAGTGAGCAAATTAGAGTAAGCATGATGCTTGTGTGGTAGGGTGTGGTTTTCCCTGGCCCCGGGGATGGTCACTAGATGTATTATTCGGTGTTCCCCGAGGCTGTTACCCTCGGGTCTCAGGACGGTGCAGTTATGACTGTATACATAGTAGATGAAGATAAATATTTATTCTGTAAAATCTGTAAATAGACAACCTCTCATTAGTAAACTAAATGTGAT
>JAUTBR010133315.1:2302-12471 GCA_032361205.1 Pseudorimula midatlantica
TTTTTTTTTTAAAGAGGGGAAATAAGTATTTGTAGCAAATTAAACATTCCAGAAAGTCTCAGGATTTTTCGTATATCTCGCAGGAAATCTACCTCCATACATCTTTAAAATCGGCACTTTTACATGAAAGAGATAATTGAGGCCCCTATGCAACAGGATTAAAGGTGTATTTACTTTGGCAAAGTTTGTCAAATATTTGGTCAAATGATTCGCAAATGCAGGATAATACCGGCAGTTTTCCCTCAATAGGAGTTTCATAATCTGTTTATCCTCAAATCGTCGTGGCAACCAAGGTTACCGTGACGATGCCATCAAATGCCAAGCTTGCTGCAGTTGTTGCTCCCCCATCTGCCCATATTCTCAGACTTACCTAGGTCGCGGAGCTGGCTTAAAGCTGTTTTTCTAAAGTCAGACAAACAATGGTCGAGGACATCTTTAAGGTGACAAATCTTTGTTTGGCTTCACGTTTTAAAAATATTTTTAGACTTTTATTTTTTTGCAGCACAACTTGTTAATTCTGAAGTTATGATCATTTTGAAAATGCATGTCGGTTTCTGTGATAATACTATGGTATATTATTTAACCTTCTTCATGCTGGAGACAACCCTAAATGCCTTGAGCAACAGGGGGAAAGTTGAAATAAACACGCACAACTTTTATCCTTGTGCTTAGACAACCATGAATAAATATTTATTCAAATAATTTGGATATATATTTCCAGATTTTGAGCCATAAAAATAACTGAAATTTTAATGAAAGAAATCCTGTTTACACAAGTCAATATCGACCACAACTCAAATCTGTGTAGTTTTTCCCCCTACTCATTAAAATTAATTATTAAAAAAATATCTTGGAGCATAAACATCGATATCATTGATATTGACATTTATCCATTGATACTGATACATGTACTGATTCCCTAAACACTGTTTGTCAATAACGTGGGACAAATTAATGAACAAGTCTGTCAGTCGTGTTCTAAATGAGAGCCGAGCCCCTTGTTCTTAATTTGGCCAACCTTTCACGATGTGAAGACCCCCGATGGATCATGGTCCACATCTCCACGGATCCGTCCAGGGACCATGGATCTAAAACCTCTCTTGATCACTACCGTAACATCCCAGACTTTTGATCCCTCATCCCTGTCCCAATGCACCAATCAGATTTCATCAAATCCCATTCCGACCAATCAGGTTCCATCATTGCCAATTTGGACCAATCAGAAGACGGTCTCCCACAGCTGGTGTCCAATGAAATTAATGGGCACTCCAGCGATTCAGCCGAGGCAGGAATTCACCTGGGATTCTTACGTTTCGGGGAGTGAAAGTCTTTTTAATTTGCGCAGATAGATAGCAGCTGAACTAATTGCAGGTTTAGGATTCCTACGATAATGAAATCAGATGTTTGTGACTCATGGACATTTGTATTCTCTTCTGGGAGGTGAACCGGATTGAGATCTTTGGACTCCCGAGATCTTTGTCTACGATATAAATAAATGGATACATTTTTTTTTACCTCTGATTTTTTTCACGTTGACATTTAAATTTCTTATTCCCTGTTGGATTAATAACACACGATGCATTATCTAGAGCATCTGTGGTTGTCGCTATCAGGAAGAGGGTTAATTATTGGTTGGTGTGATCAGAATGATCCTGAACTCTCCCAATTGGGCATCTGTCTAAATATCTTAACTATATCAATTTTCTTTCAATTTTTTTCTTCTTTGTTTTCCCCCGCTGCAAATTTGGTAAAATAATTCTGTTTTCTCCCAGACAAAGGGAGGAGAGGGGATAATGGAGAAGCTAGAAGGAAAGCTTCACACTAGGTCAATAGCAAGTGCAGCTGAATAAGATGTGTGATTGTTTTCAAAGAACACAACAAAAGAAAATATGCCAGCCTGTGGGTGTCTACTAAATCTACATTCGTTTGGAGCTTAAGAGAGATAGAAACTGCAAAAAAAATGATATCTTCTTAGAGTGTTTTTATCAAATTCTGTCTTAATGAATCTGTTATGACAATAACACCAAAACTACGGCAAAAGGTATAATTTCAGGAATAATTATTTTGAAGTTAGTACTAGGAAATCTTAATACCATATGTACGAATTTTTGTATTTTTGTACCTGATTTTGTTTAAAAAAATGCAACAACTGAAAGTAGTTCTTTTCGAAATCCCGCTACTGTCTTTGAAATCCGATTTTTATATTGACGTTTTTATTCCGAGATGTCGACTAACACATTCGCACCAGTGGTTGAAATTCGCTGCGCGTTTGTTGACAAACAAGATCACGTACGGACAACAGATTTTGGTCGGCCTAGTGGGTCGAAACCTCCGGCGACAAACACGAGCTGCAAACACGCTGGCCACGCCATCTTGGAAAGTGCCGGTGGATATCGCAGAATGTTTGAAATCACGATGAATGCGGACGCGATGGCCGCCGAAAATTATGAATGGGAAAAATGGTCGGTCGTCGTGATATGGACAAATATGACTCCCCTAGACGACAAACAGTCGGAGATGTCAGAACAAACAATATTTTCAGCTTATCGGTCAGACTGCTAACAATGACTGGTCCCAGATTCTGCTGTTTTGATGTACCGACATGCCTGGCTAATTTTTCCTGATAATGATTTTTCTTTCACAAGAAATGGAGGTCACTCTGGTACATTTTTATTTGGTTTTCGAACATCCGAGGTATGTTTATAATCAATGATTTCTCCCTGTCTTCTGACTTTGTGAGAATCGTGTTTTTTTCCCTTTTTTCCTTTTTTTTGGGCCTGCATGTGTTGGCTTTTAGTTTTGAGTTTGCTTTATAGAATTTAAGAATAACTGATAGAAGGAAATGCATTCCACAGTTCACTGTGGTGTTTATTGTCAATAATGACACTGTGGTCTTATTGATAGTTCACCCTTCTTTTAAATACGATTTTATCTTAAATAGTACAGAATTTCCCATGTTTTATAAATTCCAGGGTATATTTCTGTCAAAGATTTTAAGAACGAGTTGTTTGAGAAATGGTGTGAAAATAAAGGAAATATTGATCTTTAGAAAATTATGCGACTTTTATCAGTGCTATTGTTCAAAGTTTGGAATACATGTCCTGGTTATAAAAATAGAATTGATGACATCATGACATCAAGACCATGGGAAGAAATGAAATAGTAATTATTAAACTTGATATTTAACCACTTTTTCTGCGACAAACAACCTGAAATGATGATTGGTGCAGTGATGCCAAATACCAATTCCATGTTCATCAGATGTTATATTATGAGGTTTAGATTGATTGATATTAATACATGTAATATACATGCAATGTACGTGTAATATACATGTAATATACATGCAATGTATGTGTAATATACATGTAATATACATGCAATGTACATGCAATGTGTGTGTAATATACATGTAATATGCATGTGGAATGCACATTTACATACCAGTAGTTGATCATGTACAATGATTCAAAAGATGTTTACCAGAAAACTTGTTTTAGTTTGATTTCATTGCAACCATTTTCATCATATTTCAAAAGAACATCTTGCAACTATGTTATAGCAACATAACTGATAATTGGTTTATATTACCACAAAAATGTTAGTCATTAGATAAATTTGATAACATTTAATGGTAATGTTACATTTCTGTTGTATTTCTTAACAATTTACAGTGAATTATTCATTGAATAAGAGTCATCAGTTCAGTACCTGAGCATCATATTTAGAACTAAAGATCAATATTAAAGTTTATAGCAGCTTAAAGAAGTAATTGTACTCACAAATATTCTAAATATCGGCAATAAATCTCGATATGATATTCCAGAACTTTTACAAAATGATGCTACACAGTTGTTAACTTTATCTAAATGATTACCCATCATGGCACATTCCAACAGAAAGACTGCCATTTATCCCTCTCCTGTCTCACAGTAAAAAGACGCTAATTGCTTTGGTTGCAAAACTCGATATACGTGCCCGTAATGTAAGGAAGGATCGATATAAATAATTTACACCTGCTATTCAATTGAGAAGCTGGTCTACATGAAGTGAAAACATCAGTTGGAAATCAACAGCGATGAGTGCAACAGACAATTGATATGTACAACAATTTCTTTGTCTACACGAACAAAACCTCAGTGTACCAGATTGATTTTGAAGCATTTTTCGATCGTGCATTTTATTGAACAATACATTGGTTTATAGGTCATGGTGGTATTGATTTATTAACAATGTTATTGTTTACAGTTATGCAGACCCAGCTTAACGTAAGTGTGTGTAAAGGCTTAAGGTGCAATGACATTGCGTTTATAAACAATTTTAATGGTAGTAGAAATTTTTTTAATAATGGATTTTACCATGATTCTTCACAACAACAAAAAATAAAAATAATAAAAATAAATAAAAAATAAAAAATAAAAAATTATTCTTCACAACAAATCTCTTCAACTTGGCTATTTATAGGATTACTATTTATTACATACTATGAGAGATCTGACATTTTACGTATTTGTAGTCGGGTGTGATTATTCAGTGATCTTATTGGTCTCGGCCAGTAGGGTAGTCAGGGCATTGGACTCGCAATTCAGTAACTCAAGATTGAATCCCAGGATCGGCAGTGGTCCTGTTTTATATATTGAAGACAAAATATTCCATATTAAGATTTCTTCATTTTTAGCCCATAATTAGTACACCAGAGCTCATGTTAATCCTTAACTTTGATCGGTATCTGGAACAATGAACATTGAACATCTTGCAACCAGAAATGTTTCTTTTAGCACCCAAGACCGACTATAGCCTGTTACAGAACACTGAGCTTCATTGACTAAAAGCCTGCTGCCTAATTAAGACCGTGAATTACAAACATTAGAAAATTTAAATGGCCTCAGATTTTCATAATGGCCCATTGCATGCAAAACGACCCAAGATTTTTATCTTCATTTTCCATGGGTTAATTCATTGAAGTTGGTTTTCTAAAAAATATGAACTTCACAAGTGTTAACAAGAATGGACACAGTATATGGGCATTTTGTTGTCATTATTTTGTTTCGTAATTATGGCTTGAAGATTAGTTGATGTTTCATCCGTTCAGAATAGAACAACACGATTGTTGTTTGTTCCGATACAGGAAAGGGTGGCACTCGGCAACTGATGACCGCTCTTGGTATAATTACAATGTTTATTTTGACAAACGGGTATTCTTTCCCCTGTTTGAAGAAGAAACACGATCACAAGTGTTTGGTTGGTGACAGTCAGCCCCACTCTTGAGATGATGGCGGGGGTTTCGGTAATTTCGTAACGAAAATTACACAGGAACTGTGACAAATTCTCGCCACTAACTACCGGTTAGGCCTCCATGGATTTATTCCCAGGATTCCATTGTTCTGGAAAGTTCCGATCACTCGCAGAACAAACGGGGTTGGATTGTTGTGTAAGATTTAATGGGGGGGGATTTTGATCTTGTGTAAGCTTTAATAGCTCGGGCCCAATGCTGACCACTATTGACCAGTTTAGCCGAGTCGTTTCCGCCTCCTCGAACAATTGACATTGCTGCGGGCACTTTTATATAAAACGTTTCACTTTGTGAAAACTTGCTGCATCATGTTATTAATTAACCTGGAGAGGTGTTGTCTTTGATTTCTGCTCCGGATTTTTGGTTGCTTCCTGTTGCTTCAGGATTTCATTGTTTGCCGGATATTGACGACCCAGTCACGTTAATATCAGCCACGGTGACATCTTGACACTGCGTTGATCTCGTTGATAGTGTGTCAATTTCGATAATCTGCCGGTAGTGTGGAGATCAAACGGTTTTGCCACCCACAGGTGTGAAGTTAATTTCAGAATATATTTACCTGCAATCATCAGAAATTGATTTTTCTGGTAAAATGGGTTTACATCAAAGGATGAATACTTATCTTCATCGGTGTGATATCAGAAATTTTCTAGGATGTCATTGAGATATCGCCGTAGTGCAATCAAAAGAATTTAGGTACATATATCAAAGTCGGTTAGAACCTTATCTTCATCAGGGTATGGGTTTGGTGACATTTAAATTGTCAAGGCAAGTGTTAGATTTTGCATTATCTCGTCGTGGCATTGTGGCATTGTGACATCAAAGGAAATTAAATCCAATCGCAGTGTCACAGCTATCCTAACATATGTCATTGATGCATAGGGAGATGTCATTCATTTATATCCAACAATATATTAATTAGTATTGTTTTTTTGTGTCTTTCAACCTTTCCATTCAATGTCGAAGTGTGAGGTTATATGTGATAACATACATCATGTAAAATGGAAACGACCATTATGTCCATAACTTTATTTCATAGAAAAAGGGGTAAGATTATATTGAAACAAATCACGTAAAAACGGCTTCCCATTACGTCTAGAATATCCCAGCGAGTCGGTGATTAGATTTCCTCGTGGCTCCTACTTTCGGTAAGTTCGAGATCTGCGCAGAGTCAATAATCGTGGAGAAAAAAACCATCTAAGATTAATGAGAGTTTTGCATGATATGCCTCAACTTACAATTAACCTTAGCGGAGTACTTTCATGAGAATGCTTGCTCCGGAACACATTGGATAGACGGCGGAATGGCTGTGGAGAAATCGCGGAGAAACGTACTGAAAACATCCAGTATTTGATCAAACATACCGTGGAATACATTAGTTAAAGAACAAGTATGTTGGTTTTTTTAAAGTTAAAAACAAACACTTTTTGTGTCATGGATCGTGTATAGAAATACATTACTAATAAACATTTAACTGATAATACTGATGTATATTTTTCACATACTTTTTTAAAAACATGTTGTCTAGATATGCTATATAGATATGGGACACAGCCTGCGAAAATAACAACTTTTTATATGTTGTGACGAATGATAACGTCTACTTTTTATTATTTTTAATGTGAAAAGTGTCTTGAATTAACTGGGAAAATATAATTGAAACCCAACTTGTCAAGATTTAAAACGTGTACACCTGTCAAGATAACCAAATCTTTGAAGTTTTTACTTTGGAGATATTCACCTGTTTTATTGGATACGTGAATATATATGTCTATATTAACCTGTTAAACTAAGCAGCTTTCGCTTAGTTTTCCAATGTTTGCTCTTAAAATGGAAATTATTAAAAATTAATTAAACGCATACATATCAATGGTATTAATTTCCACGAGTTTTACTTGTATTGCTATATGAAGTATCGGGTGAACATTAGCTAAAACTATGAACTACCACAAATGATGAATAATTTACAGAGTAATTTTGTCAGTTAAATCTAATTGTTTGAACTACCTTTCGATAGTTGTTGGGTAATGATCAGGGGGCCTATTCCACAGAGCCATCACAGCGATATGCGAGTCGTACCTCCTGTACGTTAGCATGGAGTTGCTAAGGAGTTAGCGCAACTATTGTTTAGCGGAACGGGGGACCAGATGTAAAGTGGGATATCAATATTTGATTACATCTTGGCCATTAAATTCCAAAATGGGAGGACTATGTTGATAGTAAAACACTAAATAGTGCCATTGATGTAAATCACAACATTATTATGAATATTTTATGACGAAATGTCCAGCGAGTTTAATACACGTGTTACGAAATTTCCCAAACATTAATCAGAATATGCTTTATACAGCCTGAAGGATTTCACATCGGCTAAATGCGTACGTTCTATCGATAAGAACATCGACAACAGGAAATAGGCATGCTGGGAGAGTTGAGATTCTGCTAGATTTCCCTGTACATTCCATTGTAATAAGGATTACACTCCAATTTGTTGACACTATGTTTCCATGGCAACCACTCCCACTGGATTACCGTGATGCTCTCGTTCAATTAATATCTCCGACTGTAGATAAGTTCACGTCATCGGAGGGGCATTTACATTGCATAGTTTATTCGCTTTAATATGGAAAACTTTTCATTATTTATCGTGGCCAGGTTTTAATGGAGTCGAAGAAATGAATAAACAAGAGTGAGGTTGATGTCTCATGAGGCTTTCTGCGCATGAATAATACAAGAGTAATTTACGTTAAGAATTCGCAACCAGATACAGCAGTGACAATTGGATAATGGAAACGAGACTTGGTAACTATCTCGGAGTCTAGACAACGTATAGATTTGTCAAAACTTATTGCATCATGGTTAACCACAAGGATAAGCGAATATGATTGGAAATTCAGATTTAGATCCGTAATGGACTTACGGTATGATTTGCAATCGTAATTGTGACCATTGTCGTTTTGGGTATGGCCATGGAGAGTTAAAGAGTAATATATACATCTGGAGAAGTTTTCGCATGTGTTTTTGGTTTTACATTATTTGAGGTGTGAAATTTACCAGGAAATATTACGTTTCAAGTGATAAGCTAACTTGTCAACCCCAATAATAATATTTTGAAAAAAAGAGAGAATTGTACAGATGTCTAAATTATGTCCTCTAAGAAAGACATAGAAAAATGCTTAGTCTTGTAAAGCTGGAATAATATTATTGACTGGAGTTTGCAGCTGATTTTTATCTTTTTAAAATATAATAACATTCAATAAATTGTTTGCTTATTGTGCCATATTGTCGATGGAAATGTCAAAATATTTATTATGGACATATCTTTGCTAAAAATATGTATATGTTTCCTCTGAGACATTGTGACTTAACTGCCCACAGATGTGCTAATTTGTCTGTATGAAATATCTTCCGAAAAGGTCAAATTCTTCGACATTCTATGCAACTAGACAATGTAATTCGACCCACAAATGCCCAACTGTTTACTGGCTATAAACAAACAGTATAAAAACGGTCCGCATAGCTAACACATCTTTCAAATCTCGCTCGTCATTTTCTAGAATCTGACGTTATTTTCCAACGTTTATAGATGATGTTCTGTGCAAATTGTTATGTAAACAAGAGGTGAGGTCAGTTACTGTTATAACGTATTGTAATACATGGTTCATGGATGCTTGGTACGAATAATATCAACACCGAGGTCTGCTGTCTGGTCTGCAGATGGGTAACGGTCTGGTACTGTCTGGTACGTGGGTACGTGGGGGTGCAATCACCTTGTACGAGAAGAGCTGGTACTTCTTATGCTAGACACACTGGCTTCTGTCTGTACTTTGAATATGCTGAATATAGGCAGTGCTGTCGGAAAACCGTTTTGACATGAGTAAATACAGGGTTCTGTCTGTATATTGAATATGTTGAGTAGACGTATTTGCGTACTGCATGAAAATTTGTTTACTGTCTGCAAACTTGTACCAACTTTTGTGTGTGTGCGTGCGTGTGTGTGTGTGTGTGTGTGTGTGTGTGTGTGTGTGTGTGTGTTTTCACTGAAGGTTTATTAGAGCATAATATGCCCAAAATATATAAACTCAAACAATATTTTATTAAGCATATAATAAATAGTTATTTATGAATGAGTTCAAATTGTTATTTTTCGTCGAGCATCTTTCAACCATACGTGACGATAGCTTTTATAGTCGGTATATCTAAAATACATGTATATTGCATTATCTGTAAAGGAAGATAATATTATATGTGGTGCACACTTTATTTTTATTTTCACTTGACATTTTCTCTTGAGAAATATCTAAGAAAATAGATTACATCAAGGTTCATCAGTTACGTTGCAATGTTCCTGGTTTATGTTATCATATTCCTACAATATTTTCATATGAGAGCATCAAATATTGCAAATATTGCGTATACATGTCATAATTTGTTTGTAAATATCACATCTTTCCCCCCTTGGGAGCGCAACTTTATCTGACAGATTCTTGTACAAAGCGATAAAGGCCATTTCTTTCGCCTGTTATACAACAGCTGTTTGGACTTTCACCAGCGTTGTGCCCATGATGTCGTCTGTGCTTCTGGTTGTGAATGCACATCAAAGACCTCCATCAAGCATAGATACAGTTTGTCACGACCTTTAGCATTTCCTACGTCCCCCAAATAGATGTGGCAAGAAAAACGCCCTACGTGTTTCATAGGCAAATACCAACGTTATATATTTCTGAGAAAAATACTATTGTTTCCAGATGTTGTTTTATGTCTTGCCCGATATTGTTTTCTAGTATAAAAGAGAAGAAAAAACATGTATTTTACTAAATACCTTTTGTGTTTTAATAAAAAGTTTAAATGCGTGAGATTTTATATATGTACAGAG
>JAUTBR010133316.1:0-10552 GCA_032361205.1 Pseudorimula midatlantica
TCGCAAATCTGTTTAGACAAGATGAAGTATATGGCTTCCAGCTCATACACAACATTATTATATAAATTGGAAGCTATATGTGCTATGCTCGTTAGTTTTCCAAGCAGGTATATGATGGAATAGCAAGCGTACGTATACTATGGAAGCCGTGATACGAGTGAAAGGGTATTGAAGACGCCTCATGATTAAAGCAACATTAAAACATGAATTTTAAACAGTATATAAAAAATAGGGAACATTAATTGATGAATATTACACTAACCAATATCTCAGTAAAGGCCTGTATACACTAGACACATTTCTCCAATATGTTTCCAACATTTATTGTTACAAGACGATGTCGGAAAAAGGTTGAAGACATGTGTCCAGTGTACACATGGGAAAATAGTTTGGAGAAATGTTGGAGAAATGTCGTAAAAAGAATTGGAGAGTTATTTATGTTGGAAGAATGTTGGAAGAATGTTGGGAAAATGTTGCTAGTGTATACAGGGGGAAAAGAGTTTTACAACATTTCCCCAACATTTCTCCAACATACACACATACATACATACATACATACATACTTACATATATACATACATACATACATACATACATACATACATACATACATACATACATACATACATACATACATGTGATCATGTGACATCATGTGATCAATTTGAGGTCATGTAATTTAATGGACAAAATGGTAGCAATGCATTGATTATTTCGTAGATTATCTCTGTTAATACTTCATGGAATGATAAACAAACAAACTTCATTTTCTTATTTGCCCTATCCAAAACAAAAATAATAAAACTATTGCACGAGTAATAACAAATCTGTTTATATAACGATCGCCAACTATTGTGAGTAAGTATTATTTGATGCAGAATAGGGCGACGTTCCAAAGAATGAACGGGTAAAAAGGTTCAATTTGCACGTGCTGATGCTCTTCTTCACATTTCCATGAAGTATTTACCGAGATAATCTACGAAATAGTGGTGTCAATGCATTTCATGCTACTTGTTGGACGAATGTTGGAGAAAGAAAATGTCGGGAAAATGTTGGGAAAATGTTGCTGTAGTGTACACAGGATCTAAAATCAAGTGTTGGAAAGATGTCGGGAAAATGTGTCCGGTGTACACAGACCTTTATCATCGTAGCTCGTACACATGGTAATACATCATTGTAACTGAAGAACATGTTATTACCTTGAAATGATAAAATAATTACCATGAAGATAATTATAAGGCCAAATGTAATAGGAACATCACAGATACTAATATCAATATTTGCTCTTCAGTTCCAATAGTGTTCCATCCGTGTAATTAGACATTTAAGGCTAATTATTATGATGCATGTGTCTAAATATATGAACTAGAATAAAACGCTGTACACTGATAATCATGGTTCCTATAAACGCATACTTTAATAGACCTACACACCACACAGTGATGTTTCGTTTGAATATCGAATAAATAGTAAATTATGTATACTAGTATAATATCACAAGTCTATTGATATACAACTCTTGAGTGAGATAGTATTTCAGTCGGAAATGTCGAATATTCAGTCTAGCCAAATTATTGATGTTGAAACTCGTATTATAAGGGTAACTGTTTATCTTTCTTAATCGTGGTCATAATGTCAGTCTCTCGGTGTAGTATCTCCTCCCAAGAGATTGGCTGCGATATTGAATGATCTGACTGCGCTACTTTGAGGATTATATTTACACACCATCCCCAACCATATAGTATCTAATATACATAGTGCTATCTTTAACTAACTTTTACAAGTAAACTATGAAGATTAAAACATAAATAAATACAAATACTATATGTTAGCATCAGGATGGTGATACTATATAGTATTTTGATGAGGTATTTTTGATAGAAATACATGTATGTAAGTGTCATCATACAAGGTAAAACCTTTTCATGAATTTAAGTCTGATGGGGGCATTGTCGAACGCGGTAAACGAACTATTTGAACATGTACATGTAAACTAACGTCCGAAAGAAACGATTTCCAGAGACGACTGAAGAAAACCAAACATATCGGGTGTTGACTCGTTAACTTAATTCCACGGTTAGGGTCGTCATGCTTAGCATCCTCGTTCCGTTTATCATCTTGACACTGTCTGTCGACTGTTACGATGTCCAAGTGCTGTCGATACAAATGTCGTCGTAGGAGGAAGTAGTCGTATATATATTATGTATAAATACCCGGTACTACACAATAAACATCTATCCCTGAAGACATACCTTTAAATGTTATATAAAAAAACATAGCATAACTGCCAATGAGTAAAACCCTCCTGGAGAATTGGGTTCACAATTGTCACCCAAAGCTAAGTGTGTGTTACACACGTTACCATACAACGTGACAACGTGTCTTTATGTTGAAGCCTGTAGTCTTAAGCCGTTCTAATCCTGCCTGCAGCGACGCAAGTACTATAATGGTGCTGGGGACGCCTCCAGTAGTCTCTCTATAGTACATACTAATAACAGCAGTGGTATTAAAGTCCGCAGCAGCAGCTGGAGTCTGCTGGCAAGTGATAGCACACGGCACGTCTAGAAACTACACGAACAGGCTTCGAATGACGTTAATTACACATCACTATGCTTACACTTTAGATAACTTTAATTGAAGTAAAGATGGAAAAAAAAGTCTTTATCGATATCCGGCAAGCTGTGGGAAGACTAATTGCATGCACCACGGGACTGTTTTTAAATACCGAAAAAGTAAGGTTCAGAGGTCAATTAAGCATTGATAATGGGGAAGAAACGCAATCAGTGAAATATTCATAAAGAAATAATATCAACTTTATATCGATATTATTACTACGCGTTCTTATTAACAATGTAATATCAGAACGGAATTAATAATTCGGGAAAAATAATATTTGTCCATGACAAGAGTGCTAACATGGGCTATCGCCAAAAAGAAATGTCTGAGATAGACAGATAGTGTGGTCATAAGAGGTGGGACCGGACGTGGGTTAATAACAGGAAGTAACGAGGGTATTCTGATCAATAATATTTTAGAACGAAAACTACGACCCGCTCTGTAGTAACAGCCATATTTTATTTTGAATACCGTCCAATAGATAGTGAAACATATATGGGTACTTTTATGAGAATGTCGAAACAATGCCCATTTCCATTTGTGAATCATTTTTGAAACATATGAACCTAAAACTCGAACGAAGGCAGTTATATATGGAATGTTGTGCAAGACATTATTTCGATGAAGGGCCTGTTGACAAATTTGACTCTAATGTTGGATGTTAATGTAGTATGTTTTCACTTCTGACCCATTCACCATCCCTCCCTTCCTCACTCACTCTGTCTGTCTCTGTTTATCTCTGTCTCTGTCTCTGTCTCTCTCTCTCTCTCTCGCTCTCGCTCTCTCTCTCTCGCTACACATACACACACCCATGTAAGACAAACATGCTCAAATATGTTGGTTAAATCCTAGAATGTATCCAACTGTCAAGCATTCTATGGAACCATTCGCTGATGTATATTATTAACATACTAATGCAGTCGATGTGGCATGCTTTAAAGTTGTTTAATTTAGTGTCGTTAATCCCTTTTAACATACACATATCTCAGAAGCTAATGCGTTGACCTTACAGCTCTAATGCCAATATGTTCATGTTTGAAACTGGCTGACTGTATGCGTATAACTAGTAAAAAACTACTCGGCAAATAAATGGTTCTCCAAGCTGACAGATCATTGAAAATCAAACTTTACCAATAGCACTGATTGATCAACAGTCTGAATGCATGTACGAGTACTATTTTGATCAATGCACACACACTCCACTACTCGCAACGTTAAAAGATAAACCTAGACACCGAGACACCGAGGATCATGCACTATCTATCATGATCGGGGACACTAAATATTCTTTCAGCCAAAACAATTTCTATACATCATACACTCGTGCAACTAATGATTTACATGAAGCCATGATTACTATGTGGCACAGAACTGAAATACTCCACGTCGTACATATCAGCATTTGTATCGAGACACACATTCGAAATAACAATAGTGTGAATTATGGCAGAGTAACACGCTTTCTAGTATAAAATACAAAATATATTTAACTCCCCAAAATACTCGTACCATTTCATCCAATTACTCATGAGTCGAAGTTGAGTTTTCTACGGGAGTTAGTCACGTCAATAGACCATCCCACTGTGACTAACCTTTCATTGTAGACATTGTTAAGTTATGACAAATATTCTTACCCTTAATGGAGAATCGTACGAGTTAGAATTTTCTTAACAACCCCATAGATCATAGTAATGAATGAATTATTGTTTTACGTCACGGCGATCATAGTAATGACAGTGATGACAGTGTTGAATAAGTGTTACAAATCGGCTTAATATGTGTGATGATGTAGTAAATTCATGCCATGCCTATTCCGGTACTAAACGGAAATAACTTAACAAGATGCATATATGTGTCTATGTACTACTACTTCATCGATTGTTCAAACAGGACAATTGCCACGTATAGAAAACTATTTCCGCCGGGAGTAAGGTGTACCACATTTGTACATCGATTTACCTAACTTCTATTAAAATGCATATACAAATATGATAACAACTACTAGAATCCATTTAGTGTAATCAATCAATACATTCCAGGTGCGTATGGGGAAAGCAAAGAATGGTTTATTCGACTGTACATGCACGCGTATACTCTACATCTACACGCATACTCACCGGTAAAAGCAATGAGAAGAATGTTTGTCGGAATACAAAATACAACAACCATGACGTCCGCGACAGCCTTGTTGACAAGGAAGATATTGGTGACGGTCCTCATGCTCTGTTTGCGATACACCACACACACCACCATTATGTTTCCCCACAGCGCACAGACGAACACGCAGCTGTATAGGAAAAACAAGCAATTCTTCAAATGCGAGGACGTCTGTAGGCTCCACACATTGGAATCCGAACTGTAATTGTACGAAAGTTGCGACAGGTTCTCACTGAACACCGTGGACGCCATTTCATTCATAAACAATTCACACCCCAAAAAATGACGGATTTTATGACCAAGTGGCGAGAACGTTTAAACGGTGGCCATAGTGTATAACGGCTATTTCCTTTGGAATCTTATTCGAGGCCAAATATCATTGCTTTGACTGATTGCAGCTAATGAGCTGGTCACAGTGAAAAGTCGTATTTAACGGTTGCCTGAAGGTCTGTTCCCGCTGGCCGTCATGTCAACTGAATAGTCACTTCCATTCCCCGATTGAATACGATACCGTCGACTGGAGGATGGTGGTGTCCTTTCGTTTTGCATACCAGGCACAAACCGAGCAAGCGAGCTAGCTCCCATCAACGGTATGGTGATGACGGTTATTTAATTTTCTCTTGACATCGCCTGCTAGTTTCTGCTAAGCTCACATGCTCACTTGGTCTGATGGGAATAAAGTAATAAATTGTCATGCACAATCCCCAAGTATTGGTCATAATGGTGTCTTGTCCAATAATTGTGACATGCATTAACCAAATAACTTGACTCAATTTTCTCGGTGCAAGACCAATGATCTAGTTGCTTGCCGTAGGAACCTCACTGATAGTGATCATACCATGAAGTTCATGTGATTGTAATCAAAACTTTTGAGAAATTGTAATCCATATCTCGTCATGATCACAGCCTTGACATGAAACCTTTCAGTTGATCAACTCAAGACCTGACCATTCTTTAGATACGTACTTTCGCTTGACAGATTTCATTCTGGTTACTTCCGGGATGTCCACTACTAATTTACTAATCCATTTATATACCAACATAATCACCTCACTCGTGGAAGTACTAAGACTAATCTACGCGACTAGTTGGCAGTTTGAATGACTGTCATTACAATGACAAATGTTGAATGTAAGCAATACATTTATCTCAGTAAAGATTCGTAGCGCATTTTCCGCCTTGACAATTGCGCAATTATATAGACACACGTCACAAGCATACTATAATATGACTTACGTACGCAATTGTTAGATGCTATATTTGGTTGGATACATATAACAATGAGGTAATACGACACTGAATACATTAAAGTTAATGTGTAATGTGTAAAATATTGACGACATTGGTTTCGAGTATAATGTCTTAACATGTGTGTTTCTAACGTTAAATGATAAGAACATAGTAATAAGAAGTAATATTCGCTTTCAATAATATTAATGCTATCTAGTCTTAATTAATAAATGTGTAATTAATGCCTCATAATTCAATGGTAGGGCGCTTTGAGATTAATAATTTCAATGAAATAAATGTTGGTGCATTATAGAATACTAATAGTTCGTCAAAAACCTTTGCTAGGAAATCACGAAAGCAGCTGGAGATTTCTTTTGGTTGTCTTTCTGTACAAGATTAGGTGAGCTAATTGCTTCCTGTCGAAACATTCGTTAGACCTATTTACAGTGACAACCGTATTACCGATAATAGTTTATAATATAATATATTAAAGCACAGGCCTCAAGGGTGGTGAATAAATGTATTGGGTCAACACTCCCTTAGGTGGGGGCATCCATTACCCTCAGCTATAGGTGACTGTGTCGAGGCATACGCTTGAATCCGGTGATCAAAATGAACACACCAAGCAAGCATTAAATCACGCACTGGATAAGTTACATCCCTTGGTCAATGCGTTTCCGGTAGAGGTCACTCCGCTTGTGTATATCCATTGCGATAGTGACGTCACTCAGGATCAACATGTTCCAGTACAAGATTTATTTTCAGCAATTACATTATTTAATTTCAAGCTAGTGGAACACACTTAATGAAATTAGACACCAATCTTTACGATCTTCCTTGTTTTCAAATTAAAATATCGTTTTTAAAATTACGTTTAGCTTTAGATCAATATGTTATCAAAATATTGATCATGCTTCTTACTTTTACATCACCAGAGCTAAAAGTTAGCTTGATTAATGGGAACAATGGAAACTATTATTACAGAACAGTATTCTCAAAAGAATTAATACCAGTTAGATTACAATACACGATACTGCTGAACTACAGCGACTGTCATCGATGACGATCAGCAGTGTACCTAACATTATTTGTAATTTTCCAAAAGGGAGATGTTCTGTTTATTTCGGTCCTAACTGTGGTGAGTAATGCACCACCGGGAATACAAACGTTGGTCTGTCCTAATGAATGAGAGGAGACTCGATCATGGTTGTATATCGCTCTAGGTCTGCGTGTACTCCTCAACACTGGACATTGAACATGAAAGTTATAAATGCTAGTTTATTTGCTCATTATATGGTCGACGTTGCGTGCAAATTATACTAATACTACTACTAGTACTACTACTACTTCTACTATTACTACTACTACTACTGCTACTGCTACTGCTACTACTACTACTACTACTACTACTACTACTACTGCTACTACTGCTGCTACTACTACTACTACTACTACTACTACTGCTGCTACTACTACTACTACTACTACTACTGATACTACTACTACTACTACTGATACTACTACTACTACTGCTGCTACTACTACTACTACTACTACTGCTGCTGGTGCTGCTACTACTACTACTGCTACTACTAATACTGCTGCTGCTATTACTACTACTACTACTACTGCTACTGCTACTACTGCTACTGCTGCTGCTACTACTACTACTACTACTACTGCTACTGCTGATGATACTGCTACTGCTGCTGCTGATATGATAATAATACGAATGTGTGTTAAGGTACATGTTGAAGAGAGTGTCATCATGGGAGTGTCTAAAACTAATTTAAAATATGGGTTTTGAGCTGGACTTTGAATCTGTCGAATGTTTCCGAAGGTTATTGTATATGTGTTGAGACAATATCCTAGATGTTAACCGATCAAGATGTAATACCTATCTATATGTGGAAACATACGTTCCTCATGACAATATGCTAACATTGGTGAATGTTAATATACTTTGAGTTTCAGAGGATGGTATACCCTCAGATGGTTATAACATTATATTGTAGACCGATCACTATATGGCTTTCAAGTTGAACTTGGTGATTGTTTACGATTTCAACTAATGAATAGATCCAGTCGATCTTAACAAAATTGATTGTTGTGATTATCGCCGAGATCACTGACATATGGCATTAATCTTAATGTCGAGCTGTCGTAAGGAAAGGCGAGGGTGAAATGAGTTTGAAGAGTTGAACTTCCGCCGTAATTTGTTGTAATATTGGGATTGCAGCACATCCTTTTTTTAGGATTGAAGACAATTATCTTAGCATTGATGGTGCAAAATGCATTCTTTTCAATACTATATTAACTGGCCTTTAGACATGTATTTAATTCATTTATTATTTGAGATGTAGTTTATAATTAGTCGCTTTTATGAATGTTTTTCTCTCATAATCTTGACTTGTTAGGATAGTTAGGCATTGTAACAACTGATGCAAATGTGTGGTGTGTTGCAGTAAATCTAAACGTGTAAGAATCTGCTGATACTGGCTGACCAAGGGTGGCATCTGTACTACGACTATATAAGGAGCTCATTCTATGTGTAAACCTCCACTGCTCACATTGTCATAACAGAACAAGTTAGGTGTCCTGTTAGTTGTCCGGACTAGGACACCTAACGTGGACATTCAGAAGAAATAAACCAAGACACCCGAGGTGTCCTGCTAGGATCTTGTTAATATATTATTTGGATTCTGGAACTAGGACACCTAACTTCCTTTTTGCTCCAATTATTACGAGTGTTTCCAAATCGTACATGACAGTTACTCAATACGTAAGTAATATTCCGCATTATTAATTCATGTAAGTATGTCAAAAATATCATTCGCTGTCGCTGTCGGTTGAAGAAAACACTAACTAACTATGGGTTATTGGGTCTATACATATGATGCATGCCAAAACTGTCTGGATAGAAACAGAATTAATAAGGAAATACTTCCAAATTAGGCATAACATTGACCTACGGTATAATAGGAACGAACAAGGACATTGATAGCGCAGATTTTCCGATATTGTGATTTATTTCTAGAACTGTTGACTGTTATAGCTAAATACGGCAACGTACACTCGATTAGCAACCATTCGAGCTCACATACACCACACAGCTAGTATAGCACACGCGTTTCCAATTGCGTTTACAATGTCATTGGATTTCACCGCTCTTGTGTCTGAGGTTAGCACTGGCCCAATTCAACTTCTAGCATTTTCAGCAAGAACATATAATAAGAAGGTTCTTCCTGTTAGGTTTAAACTGGACAAATTGCAGACGCCTGTATCATTCACGAAGAAGACATGAGCATTGGTATTGCTCTTTTCTTTTGCAATACGGTTAAGGAAATGTGTTAGTAATTGAAATCCATCCATCATCCAATAGGACGGGATCCAGGGCTTCAAATGTCAAAGAAACACAACTTAAACCCTATGGCGGATTTCACCAACGTCATTATGTCAGCAATAGTATACGGGCAGGTTCTGTACGCCTTCTAATAGTGTCAAGCATTACGAAACTGCGAGTATTTGTTACAGCTAGTGTGGACAATTATACAATACGTATTATTTCATATAGGGTATAGATATACCATTGTTTAATTGGTCTCGCCTGCCGAAGATGCTTTTCTTGCCCTCATACATAAATGAGGATGTGTTAATGAGTCATCAGTATTAAAACTGTGAAAATAATTCGTACAACAAACCTTTATTGATTGTACAATAACTCAGCAATAACAAGCCTGGAGATAGAAAAAACAACACATGTATGGCTTTCAAAAACTATATCCAGTGCCACGCTAATGTATACCACTACTATTTTAATATTTACGACGTTGCCTGGTAAGAATAGTTATTTTGATAATCAGTGTTGCAGAATTTGGTTTGTGTTATACCATTACAATACAACTTATTTACGTATATATTAGCAATATCCCTGGATGATTCTGTCAATGCGTACACATTCAACAAACATCTGCATATTATTTACACTAACTATTCATTATTGAATATCTAAGGCCCACACATGAGAATGTAACGGAATTCCAATTGGCCAGCATATGTTTAATTTAAGGTCTATTTCCGGTGAAATAGCTTTCCCATTGATTGACAGAAAATAGCATTAGCGCGACCTCTATGATCAATGATATTGTTAATTGTTGCCCAATGACGAAGAGATGCGTATGCGATCTTCAATAATCAATATTGTCATTAGAAAATGATTGCTGCGGAAAATATCGGAAGCAACATTGACAATTCTGTAACCTCTACTGTAGGTCATACAGGAAGGAGATATTAACAACGCTACCAACACTGATGGATTTCTCAGGTCACTGAGGGTGACCACTCCCTATATCATACCGGCATTGTTCAAGTCTCCATTTATCGTTTGTTACATATTTGTTATAGAATTGTGATAGGTTTGTTTGAACAGTGTGGTTGAAACAATATATCAGTATCAATATAATAAGAAGACGAATAATAATAATAATAATAATAATAATAATAATAATAATAATAATAATAATAATAATAATAATAATAAAAATAAAAA
>JAUTBR010133538.1:0-10548 GCA_032361205.1 Pseudorimula midatlantica
ATCTTTTTACCGCTGTATGATAGGTGAAATTGTATAACCCGTGTAAAATACGTGCAATCTGACATTTCCTCTGGTATGCTGACAACGGGAGGTAACTCTACTCAGTGAACATGGTCAAAGCAATATCTCGAATTAAGAACGAGTCGTTCCTAATAAATATAATAGTAATATAAAATTAAAATATTGGTAACTAGTCAGACATGTGGAATAGGTAACTGGTTGTATAAACTACTGGTGTAGTCAAAAGAAATGCATTAATTTTCAGGTAAAACCGTGCTAGACGACCATATCGGTCAACCAACTGTGATAGTATTTAAAATGTGTAGACGAGTGAAAATCAAACAGAAACTATCAAGTCTTATCTTATTGAAGCATCCGTAAAATACTTAAATACTAACAGCTCTCGATATTGACCGCATTTGTAACATAGTACGATATGTACAACAGATACAATCTTGGAAATATTGTTGTACAATATCTTCATATGATTTTGCACTCAATATTTGTATTGATTAATATATTCGATTTTCACTTAGGGATCACATTACTACTCCGTTGTTAACATGTTATAAATGTTTTCCATTTAGTGCGGTGTCGCCCTGCTGCCAACATCACTTGTGATGGGACTTTATACGATGGAAATATTATCGGATTTAACAAGAGTGTCGATTGTAAATGGACGTGAGTACAGGAAGACTATACTAATTACGATCTAAAAAATAGCATTTCTGTTTGTCTCGTCTAGGTGAAAGAGAACGCTTGTTGAACCTACAGCCATATTGATAATCGATGTTGAGGTTTAAATTGGCAGCTTTAGATATTAGAGCATGATCTTCTTGGTTTAGTGACTTATCTTGTGTGATTCTTTTTCTTTCAGAAATGGACACAAGTTTGAGACAGCCCTCCTTCTGTCTATCTTCCTGGGGATGTTTGGTATCGACAGATTCTATCTGGGCTATCCTGCTATAGGTTAGTATGAGGTCACATGTAATTTAGGTCTTTCTATTTTAGGTTTTATGTTTATGTATTAATTTATCTTCAAGAAGAGTCAATCAAAGTTGAATCGACAAAAGTATATAACATTAATTCACAGTGTCAGTCTTAGTTGATATTATTCTGCTACTAAAGTTTTACTTAGATTTTTGTTTTTTAATTTGGGAATTCTTGTTACGGTATTAAAGAGTATGAATGATTTGTTTCAGGTCTGGTGAAGTTTGCTACCTTGGGCTTCATGTTTCTTGGCCAGCTGATTGATATCCTGCTGATTGCAACGCAGGTACCATAAATATATCATACAGACATGGATATCATTAATCTTATATGTGCATGGGTACCAACAAATAGGAGAAATCTATCTAATTGTGTTGTACAGCAATCACAGGTACCATAAATCTATTAGAAATCTACAGATACCATGAATCCTATCCACAGGTACCAATAATCTGTCATGCATTCAATGCCATTCATGGGTAACATGAACCTGTCGTCCATGCATTTGTCATGCCTCTATGGATACTGTTAAGTGATACCACTAGTACCATGAATCTGTCATACATCAACAGATACCATAAATCTGTCATACATCCACAGATACCATAAATCTATCAGACATCCATAGATACCAAAAAACTGGCATACATCCACAGATACCATAAATCTATCAGACATCCACAGATACCATAAATCTATCAGACATCCACAGGTACCATAATTCTACAGCAATCACAGGTACCATAAATATATTAGAAATCTACAGATACCATGAATCCTATCCACAGGTACCAATAATCTGTCATGCATTCAATGCCATTCATGGGTAACATGAACCTGTCGTCCATGCATTTGTCATGCCTCTATGGATACTGTTAAGTGATACCACTAGTACCATGAATCTGTCATACATCCACAGATACCATAAGTCTATCAGACATCCACAGATACCATAAATCTATCAGCCATCCACAGATACCATAAATCTATCAGATATCCACAGATACCATACATCTATCAGACATCCATAGATACCATAAATCTGTCATACATCCACAGATACCATAAGTCTATCAGACATCCACAGATACCATAAATCTATCAGCCATCCACAGATAC
The DNA here is from genome assembly GCA_032361205.1 of Pseudorimula midatlantica. Taxonomy (NCBI): domain Eukaryota; kingdom Metazoa; phylum Mollusca; class Gastropoda; order Lepetellida; family Lepetodrilidae; genus Pseudorimula; species Pseudorimula midatlantica. The sequence continues at coordinate 2,110 of JAUTBR010133538.1, forward strand.
CATAAATCTATCAGATATCCACAGATACCATACATCTATCAGACATCCATAGATACCATAAATCTATCAGACATCCACAGGTACCATAATTCTATCAGACATCCACAGATACCATAAATTTATCAGATATCCACAGATACCATAAATATATCAGATATCCACAGGTACCTCAAGTTATTCATTTATCTTACTGTCAATCCCACTGTAATAGGGCATGGGAATTTTCCATGGATCTGCGGAAGCCCCTCTCCCATCGTATATCCCCCCCGGTATATTTATTTGCTTTGGACATAGCTTGTGGCCTGCAGCCCCGGGCCTCAAATCACAATTGTCAGTTGCCATGCATGTGTAATATTAGTAGATTATTATGTGTTGACAGGTTATGCTGTGTGTTGACAGGTTATGATGTGTGTTGGCAGGTTGTGAAGCCAGCTGATGGGTCCGACTACGTCATAGATTACTACGGAGCAGCTAGCACCAGAGTAATGATGGATAATGCCACCAGACTCAAAGTTCAGATAGATGGCGGATTATGATAATTACTTTATTTTAGATAAAAATGTAAACTTTTAGAAATCATTCCTCTACAACTTACCGTACCTTGTTTTCCAAATTGAACCAAATATGTCAATAGATATGTTTAGTTTTCCCACAAAGTTGAAATTCAAACATAAGAATTACTATATATTACCTCACAATGGTGTGCAAGTCACGTGACAATTTTATGAAACTGTTGTAAACCATCATTATTAATAAGACAATGTTCATGGACCTCTTCAGGTCTACTATATTGGATGTGACAATTTAAAAATCAAATGAGGTCATACAATAACAATGTCTCAATACAGAATTATATGTCCAATGTGTGCGTGTCACCATAGTATATAATGTGATTCACAATATATTACTAATATTGTTTTTATCCGAAACAAGGAACATTGATGTATTTGTGTAAATATTAGATTTCTCCATAGCTTGTGTGTGCATACTGGTATATCAAATACATCTATTACATTCATGTCATAAAATTGCTTCATGGTTGATAATAGTTTATTTGGTATATTTATGCCTCAGGTCCATGTACATTTGTAGTTCATCTGTATATGAATCATGTTCCTGTTCATCTACTGTTGCTTTTCTTAATATTTATAACATGTTGTGTTACTATGACAGACTTCTCTATAGCAATGTAACTATAGATTAATTCTAATGAATATGCATGTACTTGTAGCTGTTATCCATTTCTAATGAATATATACTTGTAGCTGATGTTTGTTTGCATGTGAAACTTTCCTTGTTAACCCTCTCCCTGCTGAAGGCGACTTCAGTTGCCCGATCACGTGCAGAAATAGAACATTCTGATTTTATTCAGCAGGTAGAAACATGCATCACACTGCCCTATGCAATGAGATACTTATTGGTAAATTGGAGTCTTTATAGCGTAATGTCCATTTGTATCTCTCACACCATGCAGCTATTGTTTAATGATTACTTCAATAGCTCTACTTTAACATGTTTGTTATGCCTTGAGAATGTTTATAACTTGGCAGTATGGCTGGATGGGGTTTAGCAAACTCTCTTATTGATAGTTGTCAAACTAACTCATGGCCAGTTAAGTAGCATATATCTAATATATTATCAGTAAATATTGCAAAAGTTTCGGCTATAAATCAAATCGTCGGGTGTGGTGTCTCCGTGTAGCTGCACATCGGATCCTTTGGGGGTTTATAATCACGATACAAACCCTACTACCCTTTTCATACTGGACGTTCAATGGCCTACTAAGATTAACCCTTTTCATACTGGGCGTTCAATGGATGCCCTACACAACAGTATGTGTCTAATCCAGCAGGAAGAGAGTTAAATGATGCACCGCATACCCGCGACACCTGGGAACAAGGGGAAGTTCAATACAGCGTTTTAACGGGGAAACTCCGTATCTTTGTACGTATTTGAGGTCAGCTACAACATGTATCTTCGTCACTTCATATTCACCTAACACGAGCACTTGATCGTTATCTGAACGCAACCCAGCTTGGAGCCATTGTTTATATAATACATTCCATTTAGGTATGGATTGGATCGTTTTCCCTGACATTATTAAATGAGGAAGTTTACATTGTGTGAAAACAAGAATCCTTCTATGTGATCGCCTTCGGTGTGGTCGATTTGTTAATTTAGTCCGTGTCTGGTGCACACACTCGTGATGAATAATGAATACCAATGGCACCAGTTACAAACATACTATCATATTCTATGTGAAAGTTTACCAAAACGTTTTATTTGCGTGGAGGAATAATTATTTTTCTATTGATAACTTTTGTCTCATAACGGCTGCGTAGTCAGTATCTACTTTTTACATATCTGATAGTGAAATAATGTAATATTTGTATAAAATTAGTTAACCCTTGTTCGCGTATGGGTGAAATATTCTCGCTGCAACGTAAAGTACCACAACAATATTTCCTGCGTATAGCCCGCTACGCCAGTATAGCCCGCTATATCAGTATAACCGGCCTGTCGCCAAATTGAGCAATTTTGACAAATTCATCGTCAGATAGCCCTGATCGGCGTATTCTAATTTCCAATTTCATTAAATGCTAACAACGAAGAAACTCGAGATGGGTCACGTGGCCTAGGCAAGATGATGCTAACTGTGTCCTAACACTCCTGTATGTAATGTGTAGACTTACATGTAACATGATGTTTGTAAATAAAGTGTCATTTCGTAATAACGTGTTTTATGTATTTTTACATCGGTACATGGGCCAAAAATATATCTGTGGATCCATCACGACTGTTTGTCTGTCAGCCGCGGTTCGTCGTTCTTATCTGTAACGAATAGCTATTGCAGGTTCCCCTCCTACGATAAATACGTCGCCGCGATGGAAAATGGAGTATAACCAAAATCTCACACATGCGAAGTGCGCAGGCCTGTATTGTAAGAGACGACCTCGAGTGAGTCATTGAGTGACTTGCTTTACCTCGGAGACCCGAACTGATCATCACTATCATGGAATTAAATTAACTGGCATCAATCCGATTCAATTATTTATTATAAGTTAGTCGCCTATGTCAGTTAAACTATAATTATGGGCCTACATGTCTGTTTTCATAAATGCCGGTAATCGGGTTTTTTGTCTCAATATCATTTACAAAATATATAACTCCTTAATAATTCATAATGTGTATCATAGTTTACGATGTCTGTTTTCATAAATGCCGGTAATTGGTTTTTTTTGTCTCAATATCATTTACAAAATATATAACTCCTTAATAATTCATAATGTGTATCATAGTTTATAATGGTGTATGGTGTCGGACTCTCTCATTCCAAAATAATAACATTAACCTATCGCCTTTCGACTAAGGTCACTGGCAGATAACGCTGGAAGTTTGAACTACAAGGTCATAAATATTTCAAATGTGCCCGGTAAAATGCAGGAATGGTTATGACCTGTTTTGTAGAAATTGAAAAGACCATGGAAAGTAATGTTACAGTTCAAATAAGGAACTGATATAAATAGGAAAGATATATCGGATAACCCACATTGGAGAATATTTTCCTGACAAAATATTGTGTCGGAACTATGAGTATACGGCTACCATTGTTGTTATTTTCATAAAGGAATTGGGATCGTGTAATTTGCCTACTTCGTTGAAACATCATTGAAATAACAAATCAGTACTCGCACATAATATTAAATAGTGTATCGACATTCGTGCAGTTATTCTAGTTATTTCTTATTAATGTTGAGGGTTAATTAGAAGCGCTTTCAAGATTATCTTGCTCCTATCACGGCTTGTCATTTTCTTGGCAATGTTTGACGTAATCCTGGGGTACTTGAACAACCATAGGGCTATTGTCGGTATTCCCGTGTGTGCTTATAGTAGTTGATACAGTACCGTTATTCTAGGAATGTCTGTGATTGACTAGTACTCAGAAACGTTTAACTCTTTAACATGTAGGACACATATAGGCCCATAATTGTGATTTGTCCTCCCGTAGTACGTGTTCTGGAACGGCTCCATTGTAATACGGTTAATGAAATCGATCCCTGGATGTCGACGTTACTGTATAAATTGACGGCAATAAAGATGAAGGAATATATCCCACGAAATCGTCCAGCTTTGTAAATAAATTGTACGCAATTAATCGATTATCGCAACGCTATTTCCCTGTCAGTTCTGTAAATTGTATCAGTATTGTATGAGATTTAATCCCAATGCGAAGCTATTCAGATAATAAATAATTCTTTCGAATCGGTGTCATTTTTCGAGTATTCAAATATGTAAACACTGTAATCATGCTTTATTTGTTGAGTAGATAACATTCTATAAAAGTCGATTGCTCTGGTAGTGTATCGTTCTGCACGTTATATGCAGTCTATTTCCATCCATTCAATTAATACGACCACATATCAGACTTCCTATTTTAACCTGAGATGGGAATACATATAAATCGCCTTTTCAAACAAGTACAAACATATAAAGCAGATCGATACTCGTACTAAATAAAGTACCAGCGTCCCATGTTCACATGCTGCCTTGTATTACATCCATAACCATATAAGTAGAAACAGTTGTCATGGTAACTAGTTTATCAATATTTGACACGTGTCTCAATGCATTAAAATCGGACGGTATTTTATTTGTTTGTTTGCTGTTTAGATTACGATAGACTGGAAGATAATGCACTGTATTAGTTTAAACTCTGAGAAAGGGTTATCAGTATGTGTGACAGTGTGATCATTTATGTCCCTTTGGCTTTGGCCCCGATAAGAGGGAATATAGGTGAAGAGACTGGGTGGTCGGCCGGAAGTTTGACTGTACACAGTCATAGCAAGAAGGTCTGCACACGGCTCGGTGTCGTTTGTCGGGTGGCGGTGTGTCTGGAGCCATGGTGATATGGGACAACTGCACCGACGATGTCGCCAACTTCGAGAAGAACATCCCTGTCGTCGTGGTGCTAGCGGTGTTCGTGGTCACCGGAACCATGGGCAACAGTCTGGTCATGTTCATCTACGGCTTCCGGTTCAAGCCGTCCACGACGAGAGTGTTCATCCTGTCCCTGGCCATCTTTGACTTCATCACGTGTGTGACGTTGCCCTACAAGATGGTACTGCTCCGGTACAGCGACCTCTACAACCAGCAGCCGTACCAGCGAGCGGAAGTCGTCCGGCTCTACTTCATACAGGTGTCCATGATGCTACTTCCGCTGGTCTCTATAGACAGGCACCGCCGGATATGCATGTCGCACAAGAGACAGATCTCTCCTAGAATAGCGAAATGCATGGTTCTTGCTCTCTGTGTTATAATGGCCACCATCACAGTCTTCAGAATGGCGGTGTCGAATAATCACACGTGCTACCGAGCCGAGGCGTACATCTCGCCAGAATTCGTGTCCGAGCACCTGGATGTTGGATTGAGGATATTTTACTTTGTGTATATGATAATGCCTTACGTCATTCCCATCCCAATTCTTATCATATCCTATGCCTTCATCGGAATCAGAGTACGTCAGCTGAAAGGCAACACGGCAGGCAAGACCTGTTCTCCGAAGACTTCCAACCACTCTGAGATCCTGCTGAATCTTCTCGCCAGGAAGCGTGGGATGAGTGACGGTTCTACGGACTGCAAGGGAGGTAAGCCACGTGAAGAAGCTTCGGAACAACGGAACTTGTCGAATGATGTCTTGGATGAAAATCCTCCGGGGTCATCAACATCTTGCTGTAATAATGAAGGTAACAATATAGGAGCGGCTGCGACTCCATCTGACATCACGTCAGAGTATATACAGAGAAAACGACGGTCAAGGTCGAGCCTTACCTTGTCTTTGAAAGCCATCTCGCTCTGTGGTGAATTGGAAGAGACAATCATAGCATCAAGCCAATATTCTCAGAGTGAAGACCACAGATTAAGCTATTCCACAATAATGTATTCAGAATACGGATCACCTAACCTTGCATCAGTGGAAGATAGTGTTATTGAGTCGCCCACGGATACTTTGGAAAGCGACATAACATTCGCAGGAAACCGCATCCAGGAAACTAACTTTCACGGATCCACGGGACAAACGGACGCCCGGGGAAATGGACCCAGTGACGTGGTGCAAATCGTTCGCAAACGCCGTGCATTGGATCCAAAACTCCGTCTCAAAAGAACGACGTTGATTTTCTTTTTCATAACGCTCGTCTACGTCGTATCGTGCATACCATTTCTCACCATATACATCATATTCCGATTTGATTACGCGGTGGGACACACAATGCTTTCTAACGGATCGTTCATTGTGTTTTATAACCTGGTGTATCTGCCCGTGGTGTCTAACTGTTTTCTCTACGGCTTCTTTGACCCCAGATTCCGCAAAGAACTACAAGCTGTTCGTGCCGCCCTCTGTCAGGGAAGGTCAAACCTCTGCAGGTTTCATGGACTCTCGGTGTGGATCCACAATCCGAGAACTGTTACCTGAGTTACATTCGATTCTTTATAACCGTTCTATCATAAAAGACCCATTTAATATTTTAATGTTTCGTTATACACAGATTCGTGGATAGGTTCGATTCTTTAAGCGTTCAATCATAAAATTCCCATTTAATATTTCAACCTTTCGTTATACATAGGTTCGTTATTATTCATAACTTTGAACCCTCGTACACTGTATATTAGATATCTAGCATTATCAGGCACAGAGATTACGAAACGTTATACACAGGCTGGATATTGTTCATATTGAACTCTCGTTCGCTGTATGTTATAGAATTATCAGGCCCAGATATAATGAAACATTTCCCGAGTACGATTTCATGCTCAACTCAAACTTTTGTTCGTAAAACGGACTTTAAAACGTATTGTAAATTTTGAGCTCCATGAAATCGTACTTAAAAAGATTCGTAATCTCGGGAGCAGATATTTAGGTAGATATTTATTAATACGTTATAGATACCAACGTTTAGATAGCTCTATGCGTGTAGTTAATACAGAGACACTGTTAATGGCCATGTCCATAGATAGTGTCGTGTTATGGACGTCAACTTTCAGTTATTCTACTTTGGATAATTAAATACATTCAGACTAGTCTCTCGCATATGCCATATTCTCCAGATTTGCAAGATATAATATATTGACTACTAGTATGAGTAATATTATATCTTTCAACAAACTTGAATTGATACAACGTTGTACACAATGGTTTCAATAGAGGGTATTATTTTGTATTAAATTAATACTGACAAAGTATTAACAAATATTGCGTTTTGTCCGTCTTCTTGGTATATTCTCAATACCATATTCTCGCCGCGTTTAACCCCTCCCGACTGGATTACGCACATACACTGCTCTTTAGGGCATCCCCGGTAGTCTCCAGCATGTAGAGGGTTAACGCATGTGTTACGGCAACGCTGAAGCATTTGACAATCAGAAAAGGGATAATGTATATCTTCATATTATTAGTTATCTACGAGTTCCAACGAGGGTACGATCCCGGAAAATTCTTTAATTTAAGAATAATGAAATACAATTGTTCTGGTAACTACAGGAGAAAAGCGTATGGACTAATGTTACGTACTGACGTCGATACAGCATTACAAATACATTCAGACCTTTATCCCTGTGGTCTGTAACGCTAATTATTGTACTAATCCATCCCTTTGTATTAGTAACGGATGCCCTTCTGCTGCCTCTTTCTGGTACCATTAAATAAGCTTACGGTCGATTAAATTAAATGAATTTTATATCATTGTTCTTAAAAAAATTACAATTACCTATACCATTGTATTCGTGTACAGTGTGGTAGAAAATCTGACCTAAATTTTGTACGATTGTATTTAGCAGTATAAAATGTTATCGTTTGGTGATGTTAATATCGAGTGTTTATGTCGTACATCGCTTCAGGATGAATTGTTCGCTGCAGTGTACATTGCCTATTTCCATGGTTAAGATTTATAGTTTCAGTACTTGATTGTTACTCGTACACTGTTTTGCTAGGGGTTCTTTTGTTTGAATATGGCCTCCCTGTCTAGTTGTTATATCGGGGTCATGTTTCACAATACCTTCGTAGCACTACGAGATTCCTCAGTCACAGATATATGACTCTCGTAGCCATATTCAGGGAGTCTCCTGTACGAAACGATATTACGTAAACGTAATCTTAACTAAACCTCAACCGTAAACCATCGACTACGCCATTACTGACGTTGGAGTTGCGGCTACTTTAGAGTTAAGGCTCGCTAAGACGGGTCGATCGGTCATACGACGTGTCTGGTTTCGAATGGTCGTACGAGTATAACTTGTTCTAGTCCATCCTCTAAACACCCGCCATGTTGACGTATTTGACGGCGGTTAAGTGTAGAGTAGAGTCCTGGGACTTCGGTCAGTCCTGGGACTTCGGTCACTTACGGTAATCAGCTGTCAACGCATTAATATACATGTATACCGTTC
>JAUTBR010134315.1:0-10543 GCA_032361205.1 Pseudorimula midatlantica
AATCAAATCTATTTTTTGAAAGCAAAATATGTTGAAATAATAGACCCATAAATCATTGTAAACTTGCCCTTTAAAGAGATTGGATTCAAACTCAGAACATTTGGTTTTATATAGCGGTGCTATAACCACTGTATTATCACACATAGTTTAGAATCCTCTGTGCAGCTGTTAAGGCATAAGAAAAAAATGTATTTATGTATTTCTCTAATATATTCATGTTCATAAAGTATATCAGATTGGAATTGCAAGCTTTACAAAAGATCCTACGCTAGTGAGTTAATTTAATCTAATAAACAATATATGTCATGTCTAGTTTTTTATATTCTATTTAACATAAGTGAGTGAATTATTGCTTTACGTAACAGTGGGAATCTTTCACAAATACCTGATGAACTAAACATAAGACATATAGTTAGTTATATTTTATAAAGCATATTTTTGTTAACCTAACTATATTTCAATTGTAGAAACTATCTGCATTAATAACTGGATTTATGTTCACATTCTTATCAAGGTATCAATCTGCCTACTATGTTAATCACAAATAGAGTCAATAGGGCATCCCTAGTGGCCAGCAACAGGAAAGAGGTTAAAATCTCGCAGGAAGAAACGCGTTCTCCATCGCTTCCTGGCTCTGTGCAGATCAATTACCACCTCACAACAAGCAACCCCCAATAACACTCGGACCCTAAGAATGGCCCACTATTTATGGCAGTAACTGCGATATGGTGCCGAATACAGATTTTGACATTATGATATAGCCCCTATAGTTAATAATACTGATATCTATCTCGGCATCGAAAGAGCTGTCAGTAATGATAAGCTGGCGTACACGGATTCCTCCTTTCTACTGGTAATGGCACGAAGGTTACTCTCTCTCGTCTTCAGTTCACTGGTATATGTGTGACAATTTGTCCCCATTTCACTAGTATATGTGTGACCAGTTGTCCCCAGTTCACTGGTATATGTGTGACCAGTTTTCTCCAGACGTTGCACCAACACCAAGCTTTGAACCCCCTGCCCCCCCCCCCCCCGAGCCTCACAGACACCCCCATCCCCCCATAGTCTCACAGCCTCAGTCATCATGGGAGTTTAATGAGAAGTTAGCGATGCCACGGAAACACGACAGAGAGCGAGAACGAGAGTCGAGACAGAGTTATTCTTTCCGCGGATACTTTTCCATACTTGAGTGGAAGTGAGATCCGACGACGACTCTGAAAGTATGTGATCATGTTTGAGGTAGCTTCACCTCTGTTGAGAATTCAATTAACTGGTGTGCATGCACGGACAGATCGCATCAATATTTGTGGCCTTTGATGAAGCTACCACGATACCGGGAGTGTTTACATGCGCAAGGTGAGACTGCTTTCTTCCATGTAAAGTTATTAGTTAACTATCTCAGGTGGGGGTGAATAATCAGATCAATTGAATTAGACAATATTTTATTTCTTCTCAATTCCATTTCACCCAGTCAGGTGTAAACAAAACTCAATTACTCAAATTGTCATGTCTGTCTGACACTGAGAATATAATGAGAAATTAAATTACATAAAAAGATTTATTTCTACCATCTCCTTAAGAGCGATCTCTGACAATATTGGAAAACGACCAGTTGATTCAATGAAATGACGATTACGACATTTTACCAACATGTTAACTGTACAAACATTGACAATCAATATTGAAACTGTTAAAATGAAATGAGGGGAAAACCTCCCGATCCCGATTGTGAATACACAATTTGAAGATTGGAAAGAAATTGACTGGAAGTGTCCGAAGGTCAGTGACTGACTGGCGAGGTTATTTCATTAATGAGGAAATAAATGAGATGAATGGATACCGCTGTTATTACCACGCAATATAGGTTTCACAGCTGCTGTCCACAACTGCCTGCCAGTACTTGATACATGTACGTGATCGCGTACCTCCAGGACAGCTCTCTGTATGCTCTTCATGTTCTACCTGACTACCTATGCTTGTTAGGCCCCACTGTACATCATTACAAACCCTGCTCACTCAGCAGTTAATGGGCGTCTGGAGATATAATGAGATGGATTTACTATATCATACGCATAGGGTCATTCGAAATACGATAGTCATTAGATATGCTATAATGACATTGTTTTTCTTAGTTTCATTTGTTTGGTTTATTCAATCCCTTCTCATGATGTATACTACCGTCTTGTTAAATGTTGTATGTGAATGTCCTGTCATCGTGAGAATAAGTATTGTTTAACCCTCTCCCTGTTGGATTAGGTACAGGCACAGCTCTTTATGGCATGTCCAGTTGCCTTCAGCATGGAGAGGGTTAAATCAGGAAATGGAAATTCGACTGCTTACCTGCTAGAGCCTGAAATGACAGCTCGGGTTGTATACTCCCCAGGCAGTTGAAAAGATAAATGAGGGCACACTGGTCCATTGACAGGGCTAATAATGGGGCTGTATATTTATCGCACTACTGTTATTGTACTCTCCGGGCTATAAATGTGTGTTATCACTTTAAAGTGTTGGTGTTATTTTCCTTCCAATGTTTACAATGGGAAGACAATAACACCAAAACAATGTTCTTGTAGTTTATCCACTTAACCCTCTTTATGCTGAAGGCAACTGGAGATGCTTTAAAGAGCAGTATCTGTGCCCTATAATCTAACAAGGAGAAAACTAATAGATACATTTGTATATTGATCTCATTAAGAATGACAAAAAGGATTACAAACTGTATTACATATATTTACTATTTGAATCTCTCTGTTGGTTATAAGACATACCATCTACTCTCCAAGGAATATGTTACTGTCATCTATTTTAGTGTAAAAATGTTACTGTCATCTATTTTAGTGTAAAAATGTTACTGTCATCTATTTTAGTGTAAAAAGTTGATAAATTCTCTGTCCATACAGAGTGAACACGTTGACTGGCAATTTCATCAGTGCATGCTTCTTTACACGTGCTGCATTTCAAACAGCGGTTTTACATCTAGCAATGAATGCCAAACAACTCAAACAGGGGTTTTACATCTAGCAATGAATGCCAAACATCTCGCACGTCGTGTCAAGTGTGTGTCGTGCCATGTCATTATCTGATCAATTTCACAAAAACACGTCAATGTGAAGGTGTCGGCTGCATGGAGACTAATATAAGCTGTACGTTCACATTAGAAGCTATAGATCATTCAGGGATAGAATTGTACCTTTCAAAGCTACTTGCTCGAATAATGATTCAAATAACAAATTTGTTACAAAGCCTTACATTTCTGCTGGTTCTTTGGATGCCTTTAACGTTGTGAGAAAGGGTTCGGGCTAACGGGCTAGTGTTAAGATTGATCCCTGAATTCATGTTACCCACATCATTCATTACAGAGATATGTAAGCAGCAGGTTAATATGGAGAATACGACCCACTTTATCTACAATATTTCATGAACAATTAACTGTAAATGGGCATAATAAAACTGTTTTATTATTATTATAGCTACTAATATATTATTATTTATTACTATTATTTATAATCACTGCTGTCACTTTCCCTAATAGATTCAAGATATATATAGTATGTTCATCTAACAATAAGAATTCACAAACATTGTCCAATGAAAATATGTATGTTTTAAAGCTACTTTGCATCTGAAAGTTATTTTATTTTGAAACATTGCCCAGAGATTATGAAACTATTTTTGAGTACAATTTCATGCTCAACTCAAAGTGTTGTTAAAGAATCCCAATATAAAATTGAGCTTGAGCATGAAATCTTACTAATTTGTTCTTCTTATATAATCTCAGGGCCTGGCCTAAGAATAATCATTGAAAACAAACAATGGTGATAATTAAAGATGGTAAATGGAATATTTCCACAAAGACCTGATCATAATCTGTCTGATTGTGTTTGAATTATCAGCAAATCCTCAAAGCAAATTCCCTAATAGCTTGTGAAGTGTTAAGTCAAGTATTCCAACAATAATCAGAGTATTGGTATGTGAAATGAAGACCTTATACCTCACTGAGATTGGCAATATGCTGTGAAGATTGCAGAGACAAGTTGCCTTAGGTGAGGATAGACAGATGATCACTTCCTTTTTCTTATAATAGATACTGCTGACAAACTATTATGGGGCACATTGTTGTGTTAAAACATTTCCACATTGATAGAAGCATTGGGTCTCTTGCTTCAACTCTGACAATGTCCAATTCCATTAACCCTTTGCTGGATTAGGCACAGATACTGCTCTAGATGGCATCTATGGTTGCCTCCAGCATGGAGAGGGTTAAATAACATTCTACCTGCTGGAATAATGCCAACTACTGTCCTACAAGACACATCTGAACACTGTGGGGTCAAGTTACACTATTGCTGTTTTCAAACTCCCAATGGACCTAGGTAATTTCATAAGGTTAGAAGTGTAACCCAACATTTTTCAGAGATGTACATCCAGACAGATACAGATCTGTTCACAGATACACATGGAATATAGGAAACAAGCAATATGTCAAAGGATTGCAATCAGTCTGAAGAAACTGACAAGGCTCTGTTGGTTTAAAAATAATGGAACTTCATGGTCCATGATAGAACTTCATGATATTTAATTGATTTCAATGAATAATTAAATTGCTAATATTGGGAAACAGATTTCAAAATTGCTAGTTCCAAGCATTGTGATTCAAACCTTCACTCGCACAATATATATTTTAATTGATATCAACTATCCGGAGAAAAGTCTTTACGTGGGATTTAGACATTGGGAAATAGTCGTTGCTAGAAGTGGCAATCTCAGCAATGAAATCACTGTCAATTAACGCAATAGCTGTCTGAATTACAGCAATGAACCGAAAACGTGCTGAAGAATAAGTCTAAAATTAGTCCAATTTAATACCCGAACACAGTCAGCTTCATCAAAGGTCAGTATGTTTTCTAATCCAACTTCCATACACTTCTATCACGGTCAATTCAATACTGACCCAGAAAAATAAATATAATCTGCATTTAGCCAATACGAGACGATAATCAACTCCTCAGTGTGATTCATTACGATTCTCTGGATCGTGCCATCACAAGTGTGTCAGTTATTGTCAGCTTGCATTAGCATCAATAAGAGCTGGACGACAAATCACGATCAACTCCTCCACCTCTAGCATGTCAAAGTGAGACGACCTGGGTCCTCATCCATATGATTAGATAGCAATACAAAGAGCTCATGATAGCACTGCAAGAGCCATGATAACACTGGAAGATTCATGATTGCACTACACTACAAGAGCCATGGCCACACTATAAGAGCCATGATAGCACTGCAAGAGCCATGGTAGCACTACAAGAGCCATGATAGCACTACAAAGAACCATGGTAGCACTACAAGAATCATGATTGCACTACAAGAGTCATGATGGCACTACAAGAGCCATGATAGCACTGAAAGAGCCATGATAACACTAAATTATGGTGTCAACACAATATAGATGATAAATAGATGCTTTTCAATTTCAAGTATGATTTTTAAAGAAAGAATATTACCTGTTTTGATATATGGATGAATTACTAATATAATAACGAGAATCTTTCACCCATACATGATTGAAATCTGAGTAAACAGTTAACAGCCTTAACCATCTCCCTGCTGAATTAAGCACACTCACTGCTTGATAGGACACCTACAGTTGTCCTTAGCAGGACAAGGGTCAATCCAACATGCCGGGGATGGAATAGTCACATGGTGTATTTCATCCCATGGCAAAATATTGACTTATCTCAGACACCTAGCTTTAAAATAGATTATCATAATTTCTATTTGCCAATATCTATTTTAAAAAAGTCAATATATTTTATGTAATTTCATGTTTCTTGAGTATCTGGTCTAAAGGCCAGAAGTAATCAAATGAATGGGTACATTTCATCTACAAGCCACAAAGCAGAACGATTCAATGAGATATTTGATCTACAAGGCACAAGTTATAACATTTACGGTATGTAAATATCTTGTGATTTACATTTACGGTATGTAAATATCTTGTGTAAATCACAAACAGAACATGTATATGTATATTTGATCTACAAGCCATAATCAGGCGGAACATTTGCTAGAATATTTGATCAACCGGTCACAGACTGCACAACAAATACGAGCCACCTATATGCATCTCGTGAAATAAAACCAAAATCTAGAAACCAGAGCTTCAGATTTGATTAATGATGGCCTGGATGTCAGACAGCAGGTCCAGGTCATACGGACGCTATAGCAGTCAATACTGAATGGAGTCCAGAATCAAAGCAATGCCACTAAAGATTACCATCTTTCAAAGAAAGAGCAATTTAATTAACACCAATTGAAGTCAATGTGGGTGAGAATGCTTTGCGGGGGCTTGTAACTATTTCCAAGGTATTGAACAGATCGTGAGGCAATTAGCTGTCTAACAAACAGACCCCACAAGCTTTTGCACATGGAACAATGTGAAGCAAGGATGTTAAACATATACACAGATGCTAAAAGTGCAGACTTGATCAGATGGTGAACGGGGATGAAGTGACCAGAGACCTACAAGTACTTCCACAGCGTCTCTAAGAAGCACCTGTGGGTAATTGGACCATTAATTACAATCTGGCTGTGATCGGGACACAATAATTAAATAAGCAAGACTTAACTACAGTGGTAAAGAAGCGAGATGGACACAGCAACTGTCATGACAAGTTAAAGGGCAGCACTATGAGAAACAAAGAGTTTCAGAATCGGACATGGAAACCTGCATATGTATATATAGATAAAACCACAGTTTCCTTTCTGCATTGATGACTAGCTGTCATGACAACTAAGACAGTAACTTGGCATGTTTCTGAATTGGTAGGTAAAGCGAGGCAAATATAATTACTCATATTTTTTGTCCATATCTTGAGGTCATCTAGATGCAGCAGTTATTCACGATTCCGAATGGTTCTGCTGTTTCCATACATTAGGTGTGATGTCACATTATACTGCATTATATTGTCAAGAATGGGTAGAAATTCACACATTTTATAATCTCATAATCATCTCATTAAATTGCTTTTACATACAATGAGCATAATGACACATATTACATTGCCTGCTATTGCCACAAAGGGTATTTTGTCACATCGTATATTTTGGAAAAACATCTACATGGTCACAATGTTGTACATGACTTTGCTCAATGTTGCTACAATAATGACGTGACACTGTACATTGTTGTATATTACTTCATAGGTTCACTAGTCTGTCTTCGTGAAGTGGTTACATTACACTAATGACTGTCATAACGGTAATGAAGTCACACCTTCTACTATTCCAAATTGTCCTACATTGTTATAACATGAATCCACCAAGAAGTCTTCCTGAGTCAATGCTTACATTACACTACATATTATCACAATGGTAATTAAGTCACACTTTGAAGGGTTAGAGCCAGAACACATGATCTCCCAATTAGTGTGAAAATGAGTTTTAGGCATATTGAGCATCACCCATATGCAAACCCTTGACAAAAAGAAGATTATGTCAATCAGATACATACTTTTGAAGATATTCAATAAAATAAAAGTGAATTTCTCTATATTTAAGTTGCTTCCCAAACTTTCAAATGCGATTTACTCAGTATATGGTAAAGTGGAGATAAGGTGTTCTGGCTCTAACCCCTCGACTTTATATCGTTCTACAGTGTCACACAGTGTATTGACATTAGTTCACTATGAAGACTTCATGAATGAACAAAGAACACAACAGAGTGTATGGTAGTGCTCCTTTCTAGCTGTTCTGTCTGTACTTTCTGTCTGATGCATGCACAGTTACAAAAGAACAACACCACACAGTGCAACTGCTCATGCGTTGGACAGAAAGTACAAACAGAACAGCTAGAAAGGAGCAGCCAACTATTTCTCATAATAATTACGTACAGTGATATGGAGAATAAACAAATTCGCAGTTAATTATGTACATAGAGATATTAACATCAGGCTTTGGTTTGAAGAATGGATGTTTACATTGCACTAAGCTTAGTATGCTGTCGTAATGGTAATGATGACACACCTTGCATTGTTGTACATGGCTGAATCAGGGTCCACTAGGAAGACTTAATGAATGCATGTTTACCAGGATGTGGAGATCATCAACTGCAGGCAGTGGACATTAATGCCGTCCTTCAGATCTTTCCTCCACAGCTGTCTCGTGTAACCTTCATGACCTTGCATCAAATTCTGCTCACCCCAGCATTAGGAACATAAAAAGGGGCTTGAGGCCTTGTTGGACAAACAAGCACTAAAATTCTAATCTGGCAATCTATAATGCCACAACACAGCTGGAAGCTCAGGGCAGGTCTGAAATCTCAGATCGGGGAATATACCTGGAGAAGTGTTCTGAGCAATCTCAATGCTGCTTACATGCCAAAAGAACATGTAATTCCTGAATCCCCCAAGCCTGATGTTGATAAGTAGAGTTACCAGGTCAGACGTGCTGGTAAAGTAGAAGATTTACAACACTTTTATTTAATCTTGCAAGAACGCTTAGAACGAAAAATGTATTTAGAACCAAAATTTCCCACGGGAACTTGTTTTCCATAGCGTCTTTTTTTTCTTCTGCATACCAGAATGCCAACTGACAGATGAAGACACCCATGGTGGTAACACACAAACAATCCCCAATGTGACCTAGCCTACAAAACCTTTTAATCTTCTTCTGTTATTGATCTGATGCAAATATGCTACAGACAAAATGAAATGAATAATGGTATGTCATATTAGAATAAAATGTAATCCAGCTTACATCTTCTTTCTGTAATGTCATGCAACTCTTATCTACAATAGACATTTCTTCATTGATCAGTTGCTTGGAAAGACACATTCAAAATTAACTGCTTACAACTGTCAAAGACTATATTGCTAATATGCAAAGTGGTGCACAACCTTCTAATCAAGACAACACCATCAATCTTTTCAGCAAAAGTAGATACGATAAGAGGGGTCATTATCACCAATATCATTCATCTGGTAAAATTGAATCATTTATTCAAATTCTCATGGAAACATTGGCAGTGATCTATTCTTTAATGTAGCTATCATGACACTATCACTATGGACTACCGTAGTTCTCATGCTTTGACTCACGATTAGGACCTCACTATTCACATGAGTGAAACAGTTGCTTAACCCTTTAACTACCAGGAGCGCTTACAGGTGCTCTAATTGTGACGTCGCTATCCTCAGTAGCACTTATAAGCGCTCTAAGAATGACGTTACTATCCTCAGTAGCGCCTACTGCTGAAAGACGTTAGGTAGCTGTACATCAAAACAGGTGTAGTAGGCAAAGGGTTAATATTGTCAGTACTGTGGCTTGTAGTTATACACATGTTAGATTAAATAAGATAGAACATGATTCATGCTGTACCAATGTTTCTTGTGTAATTCTCAATAAAAGGCATGTTCTTTGGGAGCTACCATTTAAGATCTTGATCCAAGATAGCGAGACACACTATCGCAGTGGTGACAGGCAAAGCAGTCAATAATTGACTTGGATTGAGTAGATCTAGAGGAATAACACTCATGCTTCAACTGAGATTAAGGGGATCAAGTTTTAACTCTTCTTGCAGGATAAAGCATTAATTGACTTCATCTCTTTACTATACTGTATCTTCAAGCATAGCTCTCTTATTTAAATATTATATCTTCAAGCATAGCTCTCTTATTTAAATATTAGAACATAATTACAGGAAAAGCTCCTCATCCAATATGTTCCTACTAACATCATAATGAACTTGTGGAGTACTTCTACACAATAAAAGTACTGTCTTCAAAGTCTGAACAGTGTGTACGATAGTTGCACATGAAAAGATTGGGCTTTTGCTGAGCTTTATGTTAAAGTAGTTACGTTGTTTCTATTAGGGTGTGTCTCAACATCTTTTATTGTTTCAAGTGATTCAATTATTACATATAACTATTTCCTGTGATGTTTGTCAAAATATTCACAATTTTCCTGCATAAAAGGTCATGGAAGGTCATGAGAAAACAATACCTACAGTTATCTTAGCATCAAGTCAGGTCCAGAAGAAATCTAGTATCTTGTAGTGATCAGCTATGATTTGTCATGCTTAATTCATGCTGTATTTTATTATAAATCTGTACTTGAAATATGAAATAGTCCTTGTTCTTACAGAAAGAAAGTGACAAGTGTATTAACGATTAATAACAATTCTGATAAAGCATCTCAACAGTTGAAGATGGTGGATACAATATTTATCTTTGTACAAGTTGTTGATGAAATTATTATACATTGCAGACACTATGTAATTAAATTATTTGCATAGAGAATAAAGTAAAAGTAAGATATTTATTTCTCTGGAGAAACACAACACAGGTTGTCTTTACACATGTTTATAATGTAAGCCAAGTCTTCAAACAGAAACTTATTCCTATAATACAGAATGCAAAAAGTTAGGTATTTTCAAGCCTAAATTTCTATGGCATATCCCATTCTGGTGACAATAACAGCCATTATGTTAATAGAACCACATGATGAGATAGTCCTACAATCATATATTACTTTATTCTACATC
>JAUTBR010134426.1:9146-19183 GCA_032361205.1 Pseudorimula midatlantica
TTAAAAAATATATTGTACTTAATAATTAGTTTCAAGTATGTTGATTGATTAGATATTTATCAGCATGGATGATTTATGGTTTTGTATAGATGATCCGGTAATCAATAGAGATTATTAGTTTTTGACATATTGTTATCCTTCTAGAACTATACACTCACCGGATAGCAGCCGGATACATTTCTCCTAAATTAAAAGTATACTACGGGCTAGTAGAAATTGCATGTTTTGTTATTTATATAATTATTCAGATGAGGACGTATTAAAGTTAATTTTCATCCATGGTCAGTATGCCACTCCATTGTCATTATCATATTTTCCCTTTATGTTTATTACTCACACAAAAAGTAAATAATGTGATAAGTGTGTTTACACTACTTTTCTACCAGCATAGGTTGTATTTCATGGGCAAACTCAGAACTGGTAAGTTTATTCCATCATTGTTGTACATATTTTATAGTGTTTATATTCGAATAAAAATAATAATAATAATAATAAATAAATAAAATAATAAATGTGCTGCCACTGATGCTACGGTACAGTGTCAACTCGAGGTATGTTTGGTATCCACTGGTATCCACTGGTATCCACTGGTATCCACTGTGTATCCAGGCAGGTATCTGTAGAGCTGCCAGATAATGATCTTCTAAGTAGCTGGTTAATCTTCTGTCATGTACGCTGTACCTTACAGCAATTACCTGTGTTACTGCAGCAATGTCTCAGGAACTGCGGTGTCGGTGAAGACATTTCATCAAAGACATAAACAGTAGAGTCTGGTGACACTTCATTGGAGAGCTATGCTAAGTTACAGAAGTTGTTTTGTATCCAGTCAGCTATTCTTAATACTCAGGATCCATGGAGTCTCTTTGAAGATGTAGTTCACCACTTAAACAGATGGCAGATGTGTTGAATGCCAGGCGATGTGTTGAATGATATGCAACAGGTGTTAGCTCATACATGACCTGAAATAGCAGAATGGAATATGCCATGTTTCATGTTGAAGGAGCAAAATAAAATAAAAATTAATATGGATCTAATATTCTAAAGTTAGATTTGCACTATTGTACTGCAATACAGTTCATATTTATCATACAAAGTTGTATCATTAAGAAGTTCTTTACTGAAAAAAAAGAAATATATATATTAAAAAAATATAAAGAAAAAAAAAGAAAAAAAAAGAAGAAGTTCTTTACTGGTGAATTGTGTTGATGAATAAATCCAGTGCTTTCAGTGGAGGGCAAGTTCTCTTGTACTGGGCAAACATCGTTAGCGTATATTCATAACTAACCCGACTAGGGTCCAAATTATAAGAACATGGTCAGAAGTGTTTTCGTTTGAATAGCCGCCTGATGAAATGAAAGGCAAATATGATCTGACAGTCCATGTCAGGACATGGCTTGAGAATCTGACAGGAAGTGTCTATAGTCTGCTCTGTAGGTCATATCATAGTGAGAATCGGACTGGAAGACAGTCAATGATCAACTCTATATGTCATAATAATGGTAAGACAGGAATACAGTGTCGTTAATCAGTCCTATGTGTAATAATATGGGTATGAATCAGATAGGAATACAGTGTCGATAATGAGCTCTCTTATATGTGTCATAATATGTGTAAGAATCAGACAGGAAGAGAGTCAACGATCAACTGTATATGTCATGAGAGGGTTTGAATCAGACAGGAAGACAATGTCTACAGCCAGCTCTATATGTCACGACAGGGTTAGAATCAGACAGGAAGACAGTGTTGACAATAATGCTTTATATGTCATAATATGGGTAAGAATTAGACAGGAAGACGGTGTTTACAGCCAGCTCGATATGTCATGACAGGGTTAGAATCAGACAGGAAGACAGTGTTGACAATAATGCTCTATATGTCATGCCATATAGCTGTAAAATGGGTACCCAGTAGGAAGATATGTAAATATGAATGTTAACCGTTAACCGAAAATGGCTGATTGGACTGTATACTCCTCAGGGTTTTGAGAATGTGAATTGAGTGCACATTGATCTTTTCATCGGGATAATAGTACTTTGAGCATGGATTCATGTGTTTGATAAATGTACTATTTATTTATTTGTTTTATTATTATTATTATTGTTATTAATAATATTATTATTATTATTATTATTATTATTATTATTATTATTTGGAGTAAAGATCAAACAATGTTATCCATTCTTTGTCATGGACAATACAATATTTCACTTGAAGATTTTTCAAATGTTTGTTTATACGGTGTTGAAGATTATTTCACTAATTTTAAGACTTTTCCGTTTATAACAGAAAGAATGTTCATGGACATTGATGGCCAGGGAAGGTTCAAACTCCAGACCTTTGGCTCATTAGTCTGACGCTCTACCAATGGTCCACCATCCCACCCCCAACATTTAATGTATTTGCTATGAAAGGTGTGGTGTAATATATATGGACACTTGTACATGTATGCAAATCGTGCCATCCATTCTCAGAAGTTTAACCTATTTAAAATTAAAGTTCAGGCAGATACTCATAAATCTGGGATACAGGGTATTGTTTCTCTAAGCTCTCGTATCTACTACGAGACCATAAGGACGCTTGTAGCCATCTCTAATACATGGGGATCGTGCACGTACGAGAGCGCTGTGGTCTGATACCCTGTTGATCAAAAGTGTCAATGGTGCCATCGATTCTCAGAACTTTAACCTATATAAAATGAAAGTTCAGGCCAATAGTCATAAATCTGGAAACTTGATGCTCCAAAGTTAAAAGTACATGTGCTTATCCGTGTGTGGATTGTCAGTAGCCAGGGCTTGCAGTCCAACCAAATGATTGAATATTTCCAAATATCGACATGCTGGGCCATTCAATAAATGTACAGTTTTATAGGTAAACCTTGTCCAGTTTTCAGGGAAGTAAATTGTATTGATCGTGAGAAGCTAGCAATAAAATTCTCGTGCGTCTCGTTCCACGTACTCTGATTTGGTATGGATTGGTGGCGCTGTTGTACCGGACAAATGTTTGCCTTCCACTGGAAAATTCTAACAACAGAGGATGCTATTTTGAAAGTTAAGTTTTATATTTTAAACATGTTTGTTTCAAATACTTGAACTGGATACTTTCATGTTTTTGAATAGCTTCTTTGTCTAAGTGTTTGTATACAGATTATTCGCTATTCTAATATGTTTTCTTTGCATGAGGTATAAATGTCCATTATGCAGTATTTATTGTTATAAAGATGCTTTTAAGCTTTGAAATTTGTAAAGTGTCATCACTTATTGGTTAAATATTCATGGTGTGACATAAAGTACTAATTCAATTTAAAAAGTAGAAGTAAATTGACAGATATGTTAGAATAATGAAGTTCAGAGATATATTAATATATAGAGGATACTTAACTGTGTTTCCTAAATATCATGTTTTATGTCATCGAGTGAAGCGGGGAGGCTATATTGTCACGAGTGGCAATTATGTAAAATTATGTAAAATTTCATGTATAAATGGATATAACGTTCTCTCCCTTCAAGCCTCAGTATAACAGACGTATAACAAATACGTGTAAAGTAATGGCACCAACCTTCCACAAGACAGACGATTTCATATGTATGAGAATTATTCAATTATGTTTACGAGTCAAATCAATGTAAACTGTAAGAATATACGGGAAAGTTTGAAATTTTAATAAATATATCGACATGAAATTAAGCGCCGTAATACAATAACATTAACTGTTGTGGTCTTGTCAACACCAACTGAAAAATCCATTGTCACGTGACAAACAATTCACTGTCATGTCACAAACAAACATCACGATGACTAGACTTGCACTCGCTTGTGTGTGATTTTATGTAACCATGCATCCTTATACCGTATACCCGGAAATCTCCGAGGTGCAAATTTTTCGTGGTTGGAGACACAAAGAGGTTTCGGGGAATTCTTGTTTTCGAGGTTGTTCTGTTTTTGTATGAACGAAAATTACAACTATCTAGTATAACTTATATTAGTTAAATATCTGGGGTACACGTGCTACCTTGCCATCGCATGCAGCGAGCTTGTGATCAAGCAACGTAAATCCTCTTAAAGTTAGGAGTATTCATTATAAAGACGCTCTCTGATCATTGCTTTGCATTCAATAATAGTCAATACTTGTACTTCTAACTAAATATATTTGTTTGTATTCGAATGATCTGAACGATCAATCCACTGATTGTTAATCCAATTAGCCGTGGCGATAATGTGCAATTACGTTAACAAGATTAATCTCTTCATTGTGGTATACCTAGGTGGATGACACTGACTACACAAACTAGATATTTACATCATGTTTACACACACAGTACACGCAAGCAATTTGAGATAGATGAGTTAGTTACTAAGAATTGGATAGTTATTCTCAATCCTTGTTGAACCTGTCTGAATAGGATAACTTTCGATGCTAAATTAATTTCGAGGTCACCGTGTTACCCTTGAATACCACGACAATAACCTCCCGTGGAAGTTTCCCGTTATACGGTATCTGAAAGCATGGAAATGTAAAACATTTAGCAAGCACTGTGAATATCATATATAATAATTAATCGACCGACCGATCACAAATGGCCAACGACAGGTTACTAGTTTTCAAGTGGGCAATATTGTCCATACCTTCACCTCACGCTCGTTACCATTCGTGCGAAATAACTCTGCGAAACTAGTCTAGGCAGTGACCATGGTGATTTTATATTTCACTCTGTAGAGTGTAGTATAAGGATATATTTTCACTCATTTATTCCGCTATCCTACTGCCAAGCATATAATAAATGAGTATATCCAATGTTTGGTTTTGGTAGAAATTAGACAGATAAACTAGAATAATGAAGTTCAGAGATATATTAATATATGAGTATATCCAATGTTTGGTTTTGCTAGAAATGAGACTGGTTTAATCTTATCATGTTATATATGTTACCTTTTATTTTTCCAGTATAATTGATGTTATCAATTTCAACCGTGACTCGTTTGAACCGTTTAATTCACGAATCATCTTTTTACAATAATAGCAGATCCTTTTGATTTGTGTTTGTTAAATAGCTAGCATAAGGGGAATTTGACAAAGCTCATTATTCATCTATGGTAAGCATTAACTGTACTACTAAGAGAGTGTAGTTTCATCCCATTTCTCTGTCAGTGACTTCATAGAGGGATTATTAACTTACACTCATCAGCTTCATCAAGGCTCTGGGGTCGGGTCATTATTTTCAGATTCCTCGAGAGAGGATCGACTCATGTGTGTGTTCGTACTGACTACTGTTTACCAGTAGATGATAAATAGTCCATTAAGAGATGAAATTATTGCTTATTAAGTAAATAAACTGGGTTAGGTCGTGATCTATTGTAAATGGTATTCATGTATTTCCGGTTAGATGACGATGAACACGTAAATGGAACAGCACTGTGGACCGTTAAGACTCCATCACGAGTATTTGCAGTGTTCATGAACGCTGACTATTATATTATATGTGAACATGATGATGATCTAGTGAAGCTCCTATGTAGTTTGTAGTTTTTATACCTAAACCTTTGAAAACGGAATAAAAATGAAAGAAAACTAATGATTGTATAATTTTAATATTTTTCATGGATATACAGCGATCGAAACTAACTATAAAACTTACTAGCCCGGATAGTGATACAAATAACAAATGTTATGAATTTCTACTAGTCCTTAGGATACCTTTAGCATTGCGAGAAATGGCCCGGGCTAGAGGACTAGTGTTAATTTCGATCCCTGATATACATGTACCCCTGTATACAAGCTGCGATAATGAAACCGAGCATGCAGTAATCTATTCTGAGTTTTTTTTAAAATATTTCTTTTAATCAATTCTATGATGATTGCAATATTCAATATAACAGCTGCAAATTTTGTTCAAATTTTATTAAGTTTAGACCTACTAGAGATGAAACCAAATGTCTTCTACTGACAGAATATTTTAATTTACTAAATCTGATTAATAGTTCTTAGTATTGATAAATGCACAGAACAGACATGTGTCAAATACCCCCAAAAGCCTTTGAAAGAAAACCCTGCATTACTATAGTATTCTTATAGCTACAGATTTCTAGATTACTATAGTATTCTTATAGCTACAGATTTCTAGATGTGAAAATGTGGGCTTATAGGCACTAAAGTTCAGATCCAAGTACAGACACACTTTACTCTATAATTTTGATTGATGAATGGATCGTATTTGAATTTTGCTTTGATGTATGTGACAAATGTTCCCTTCGGATGAACCTGACCCATGCTCCTGGTGCCAGAATGTCATCGCCTACGTCTCATTTACTCGATGAGTTGAAGTAGCAAAAATAGTAAATGATAGTTCCCTTGACAGAGTCGAGGATTCCCGAAAGACTGAACAATGCATTACTAGGATTATTTTTCTGTCAACATATCCCTTTCCAGTTGGCCATTATTGTTGACAGAGTGGCACCATAGCTTCTGAACTGGCACCACTGTGGAATCATAAATGCAAGATATGAAATGTATCGTGAAAGTGGAAATATTAATGATTCTTCGTGTTGATTGGCCAAAGCAATCACGTATCTATATATATAATTATAAACACGACACACAAAGCGTAATTGCAAGACTGGTTTTCTTTCGCTTTCATCCTTGCCCACGCACTAGGATATAGTGCATTAAAAGTTCTCAAAGATAATGTTGGATTACAGTCCTTGGATAGTGTTTGTCTCCAATGATCTGGATTAATGGACATAGACGTTGAGGTGTGAAATGGACTTTCTTTGATGGACACCATGGACATTCTGATTAAGGACAACATCACTGGAGTTACGTCACCTTTATGACCAATTCTAAAGTCAGGATTAAGTCTGCATGGTCTTTGGTCTACATAAATTCTGGGCCTAGAAATATGGTTATTAATCTGCGATAAGCATTATCCTCTATTGCTCCTGTTCTTTATAGACACCAAGCTACAGAATCTGGATTCAGTTTACTTTGAAACTTTTTAACAAAGGAACATTTCTTGAGACAGCTGTGACAGGATTCAGTTGGGTTGAATCGATAATGCTGATGCGTCGATGTCTGCTATGGAGACTGTATTTCACGATTGTGAATAACTCGTAATTATGATAACTGTTGTCTGTCATAATTTTGCCTTCTATGAGGAATTTTGTATTCAAAAGCATTCAATAAAGATCATGTTTTCAAACATAATCGCCATTATTTACGTAAACGGTCGTAATTTCACGTGTATTTTCTAATTAATGACTCAGTGATGATATCAATTCAGATTCATATAATCTGGCAGGTCATACTGAAATCCCAGAGAAGTTAAAACAGACACTATTTGTATAATTATATTGGTACATATATACTTTATGAAATTATTATCCAAGCTGTTGCTAAGCACGCACTGACCAAATAGCTAATTGAGTTAAACATCTAGATAGAATTGATGTGGCTGGGTGTTCAGTGTGGATACAGATGGGATGTATTAGCCACTGGCTGGCTTTTGTGTGCTTCTAGGACGTTGTAGGACATAGAACATACAGCATACCAGAAGTCATGGCACACATCTGCTGTGTGGAGAAACATGAATGGGATCTATAGACAGATCATAAAATGTACTTCGGACACCATAGTGACAATGGCTGCCAGGGTTGTCGTTAAGAAATCGTCAAGTGTGGGAAGACGTTTACTTCCTTTGGATTACCAGTGAGAATTTAAGTACAGCAAGTTGCATTGCTCCTGTGTTCAGAGAAGACTATAGCCTACCGAGAGTCGGTCAAGTAGTTATTGTGAAATCGTGCGATATTACCAACCAGAATTTGAATATTCTCACCACACAGTGTTGCTTTCTTTTTCTCTGATTCAAAGTGGCAATTGTGAAAACTGTTGCAAAGTTGAACATTATCAGATTTAGAAGAAAACACGGAATATTTATTCAATGGTTATATTTTAATATTTGTTTTAGACAATTTATGGTTCAAAACTTGGGATATCTGCACATAATCAGCATAAAGTCAATGTTCCACAGGAATTTGTCCAAATTGCCTAAGAAGTGCAAGCAGGATATACGATGACATTAATGACTGGCTTCCACTGTGGAATTCTGATGGTTGTGCCATGAATGTGTTTGCATAAAAGCTTCCACTCTTGAGTCTACTAGAGGACTGATTGGATACTGAAACAAGCACTCCTATAACCTGCCATCATTGGAACATTCATAGTCCTCGGATATACACATTCAAAGTTTACTACCATCCTGAATTATCTCCCTTCCGAAAATGTTGTGCTCGGAGAATGATTTTTCATTGTGGGTTGTACTGACTGTACTGTACTGATTCTCGATTGTGAGGTTGATAATATAATTTTACTACAAATTATAAGGATTCTGCGACGATGGTTTTGCATGACTAATTGACACTACTGCTGAGTGGATCTGTGGTTTCTGTACTGGTTGGCCAGGGACCATCAAGCATACATTGCAGACAAGACACATCAGAAGGACTATTGCATGATCATTTACCTACAAGTAAACTAAATCATGAAGCCTAGTTGATGAACTTTTTATTCAAATTGGGATGAATGGTATTTAATGGACTGACATATCAAGAAAATACCTTTCCTGTGAAATATCTGTCTGGAGTTCATTTCCCCACCAGCATTGCACTATCTGTATGCTTTGTTATGAAATTGGCCTCTTGAAGATTTGACATTTCCCTATATACAGCTTCATCTTTATATCTCATGGTTCCAAAGGTATTTTTATACTGAAACATTCGGTACTTCATAGTGTAGTGTACCCAACAGAATGCCTCATTACTGAAATGATGGAAATAAGCATTATACCGATAAGGAAGCAGCATGAAGAACTATTCCCTATAAACTCATACAGATGAAGAAACATTATAATAAAAGTATTTTTGGTCAGTATATTGTTCCAATAGCATTGGTCTCGATAGCATTGATGTTCCTACAAGTATGTGTAACTTATTCTGTGCCAGTCGATGCAATCTTGTCATGAATTAATTGCTTGGCACCAAGAAGCACCTCCATCAATCAGTGCTGAACCTACTCTCACAGAATCGCAACCCGTAGCTTCGGGAACGGAAGGATGGGCACGGTTGTTAACCCAACCTTGGGGACAGAGTTGGGCGCCAAGACGGTCCCTAAAGTCTCTCCGCTTATCAGCAGTCGTCCTAGAAGAATATCTCTGATCCTCTCCCACTGGGACTCCATAGACCAGACTGTCATCACGGGTAGGTCTTTACGGGTTGGTTCTTGGCATTGGTTCATGGTGCTCAGAGGCATTGCTTGTAGTTCATTGCATTGGGAGAAGGGGGTAGAGAGAGAGAGAGAGAGAGGGGGGGTCCAGGTCACTTAGCTCTGATTGTGGTCGATTGGCGCATAGCAATTACCTAGATTAACTCTGATTGGTATTATATTGTATATCTATTTATTGATTTCATTCATTCCGGCCATTTCCTGCATGATGTGATGAATGTTAAATTGATTTATCTTGTCATTTTGAAACCTGTTCAACTTCAAACTCATTACTCGATATATATCATCGGTGAATACTAGTTGTAGCTTGCAGTAAATTTATAGATATTTTCAGTTTCTGTTGCCTTAATGAACTTGATGGACTTGGCATTGGTAGACTATGACATGGTATCATCTTGAATAGTGGTATTGGATTGGATTTCTTGATTGACATTACACTGGTGAAGTTACTAGTATCTGTTCAATATCAAATTTATTGTTGTAATTAACTCATATTCTCTGCTCCAGTTTCAATGCACAAGGAAGACACATCTCCTCTGACAGGCCTATCCATGATTCCTTTTACTATAATGTGTGCACACATGATTCTAATGCCAAGTTATTATTATATTGTTTTTTAAACCCTCCCTTTGGCTTCTTTTTAAGCTTGGAGCATGCCTCATAAATGGAGCTAATGCACTATGGGCTATTTATTATTATTATTACTACTACTACTACTACTACTACTACTACTACTACTACTACTACTACTACTACTACTACTACT
>JAUTBR010134427.1:0-10538 GCA_032361205.1 Pseudorimula midatlantica
ACTACTACTACTACTACTACTACTACTACTACTACTACTACTACTCATTACTACTAATTATTCTTATAATGATAATACTTATAGTAATAGAGTTCATCTTTCCATAGCCCCAGAGGATTTATTTGAGCTTGCTTAAATTAAGTGTCAATTACTCTTCGTTAATGGTTTCGACAGTAGATTAATTGTTCCGTCATCGTGACAAAACGTCGTGATATGTCTATATGAGACTACAGAGAGATGCACTGGCAATAGTGTGGTATAATACGTTAAATCAGAAAAGCAGTAAACACGGTACTAACGAGTAAACGTGTTCCATCGTCATATGAAATCTGAGTCTGTCTTACATTACTATACACTAACGTATATTACCAGGCTAACAATGAACTAACAATTATGCAGTATATATTATTCAGTACATATTGCGGTTATTCTTATTCTTCTATATAATTATATAGCAGAAGAATAGTGAAGATGTGGATTAGAACTCCACAGTGCTTATGCATGAATAGTTTGGCTGTGACTCAGATGTAAAAGAAAACAGTAGGCACTAACTACCAGAACAGCGCTCAAAAATGAGCGACTATCGGAGCACCATTTAAAAACTATCCGTTTTATCCTTTAGTTTGCATCATTAAACACTCGTTAAGTACATACCATTTTAGCTGCATATTTAGCCGATATTATCATCTCACTTTGACTCATAGACGGCTAACGTTTTCTTACGTTTTCTTACGTTTGGTACACCGTCATTGGGTATGTCACAGTCCTTTAAGAAATGTTATAATACATATGGCAATGTTTATTAATCCCAACAGTTCTTTCCATCCCAACGTTCATTACGGCTTATGGCACTAACAGGCTGACCAACAGGTTCCGTTTAAGGTGCAACCCACTAGCAAACTAATAATCTAGGCAGGTCACCCGTCTATGAAATGTTATTAAGTGTAAACGTGAACGGAGAAGTGTATTGAACGCATCTCCGAGTAACTATATCATATGGAGTGAATCGAGGTCATACTTTGTAGATGAAATGGCAATATCTGAATGTTGGGCTATTTCTGTGAGCAGACTGAAATAGACGTGCTGGAAGTGCGATGAACGACTTGCATGTGTGTGAGAGGAGAATATATCCCAGATAATATGCTTCATATGTTCAGGATGTGTGAGGAAATGCAACGGATATCTACTTATTACCACTCTGAAATGTAATATTGTGGTTACTCGTTTAACTGAGACAGTTGATACCGTTGATTCCTAGGAAATGTAATCTTCGTCTATTGAGGAAATTAGGAATATTAGTGTGCTTGTGAGTGTGTGTGTGAGAGAGAAGAGAAGAGAAAAGAGAGAGAGAGAGAGAAGAAGAAGAAGAAGAAGAAGAAGAAGAAGAAGAAGAAGAAGAAGAAGAAAAAGAAAAAGAAGGAAAGAGAAACAGATAGAGATAGTGTGTGTGTATGTGTGTGTATGTATGTGTGTGCGTGTGTGTGTGTGTGTGTGTGTGTGTGTGTAACGATTTGAACATACTTAATAACGAGAAAATCTTAGAGTAAGTAATAACAATGTTTGTTCTTTTTCTGAAATTATTATACTTTAGGAATATACCTTCATACAACTTTATTTTAAAAACATAAATGGAAGTACGAGTTCATCCTAAATTCGATAATATCTGCAATGGACAGATGTCTACGTTAATTTAATTAATAGCAAGTGTTCCTTTCGTAATTAACGAACGTCAACAGTTTAATACAATATTAGATGTAGATGGTAGCTAATATACTTAGTGCAGAAACAAACGAATACTGTGTGAAACTGAGTGATTTGGAAAAATTAAAATTTCAGCTAATGATATCAAAACGGATAAAATAACTTCGCATACTAGTACTCTGATATTGCAATAGGTAATAAATATATTTAGCTAAACATAATAATAAGATCATCTTAAATAGGGTTTTTTAAATGAAAGAAAAGTAATTCTGGAGCTATCCGAGAAAATTCCTTTTAGTTCCTCATCTGTATGTGGTTTCACGCGATCGATAATTGGGGAAAAATACGAAACCATGTGATTTCCACATTTAATTGATTCACATTTCAATATGTAATGGGAAATTCTGCAGATAAATGACGTACTGTACGTCGGAATTCCTTATTTTAGCGAAGATGGATAGGATACTTAATGTACATCCAAATAATACTTTTTTCTTCTCTTTTTTCCATAATTACACAAAACACCAAATGCCATTTTACATTTCACTGAGAAAACTAATAATTTTGCTGGGGCTTATTGTATTTCGATTGCCTAGGAATGCATTATCTTGTTTGCGTCAACACATAGTGAAAAAAAGGAACCGGAACTACTTCGCATAATAATTGCATGCGTAGGGATACAGTGAAAATAGTTCAAGGGTACAGTGCATAACATCTCGAATTTGCATATTTTCCAGACAGGCGACTCGTTCCGATACGAACAACGACATCCTTTATGTGCTACCTACAGTTGCCTCCCTTGGCGCTCATATGCTGAGCCATGACTACTGTCTGTGTTTCCAATCGAGGGTAGTTATTCAGGTCGGCATGCCAGAAAACTACGGTAACAGTTCGGCAAATAGAATTCAAAATGGCGTATCTTCTAGAAAAATCATTTACCACTATATCTTAATTAAAAATGTCCTTGTTGCTTCCCACTATAGGCGGGAATTACAGACAGCATGCATTTTGAGACATATCATATTCAAATATGTTGCAGACAAATTACATAACCGTTATTACAAAATATGAAGATATATGAACATGAAGATGTTTTATGTAAGTTGAACTATTGTGTAACGTGCTATATCAACATGTAACTAGTCCACCAATCTATTTTGATGACTATGCAAAAATTAACTCACACCAATGAGTGAGTCTCGTGTGATATTATGTGAACATAAATTAATTGTAGTTATAATAATATACTTACATTTGATTGGAATTTGTCGTATATAATGTATGCATTTATCTGAGAAATCTAATTGCAATAACTTGAGGAAACATTGTGATCATTTCCCGATTCTTATAGAAATGGCTATAAATATTCCAGTCTGAGACGCATTGAGTTCCCGGAGACCAACCAGTCTGGATATCTAGCCAGACGCCGAGTTGAAAACGCCATGCATTTCCTTCATTTTGTTTTCTTATAGAGATATCAACTGCATCCTTTCGTGAAAAAAAATGTGGCATTCAAAGTATCAAAGACTCAAAATTAGTGGCAAACTGCGTTTTTTAACAAACGTTTGCATAAATTTAAATGAATTAACCTTGTCTGGGGTTACGTTTCTTTAGATCGGTGGTCGAATACCCATCTCCTTCAATACCCATGTCTCCAGCAATACTCATGTCTCCATCAGTACTCATGTCTCCAACTCATGTCTCCTTCAATACTCATGTCTCCAACCCATGTCTCCTTCAGTTCTGCACAGCCACCAGACAACACAAGACATCAGACATCATGCAGACACCATAAACACCACATATACCACACACCAAATACCAAATACCAACGGTCAATCCTGGTTCCACTCCGGATTCAAACTGTCATGGCTGAATTTGAAATTCAACAATAAACTTTCAAAAGTAATGTCCGTGACAATCTCAATCAAACTGGACAGACAGTAAGTAAAAACAGAAACACTGAAATATATGCCCGGTCAGCTGTCGTGTCAGAAAATAGGTTATTTTCCTTTTGTATACAGGAAAAAATCCAAATTAAATGTTTAAGTACATGGTGGGGTTATCCAACAATTATCGAAGCAGGATTATCAATGGTCTGGTCCATGGGAACTGGAAACAAACTAGTCTTAGCTTCTGGAAATAATTTCAACATTTAAAATTCAATAATTCAATTCTATTCAAATAATAAGACGTATTTATTTTAATGTACACTGAGACAAAGATACAGACAAACAGCCAGACATGTAGACAGACAGACAGCCAGACACACAGACATACATATAGACATAGAGAGATACATAGACTGACATATAACAAACACAAGGAGATAAATAATTGGGGAAATGGTCTAAGCAATCAGGAATAATGTTGAGATAAACATAATTTTGATATTACATTGTCGAGACAAATTCCGTATACATTTTACTCTATGTGTTCTAATAACAATTAAATTTGCTATTTTATCTCAAAGATCTCCTGAATACCTTCATCATGTTTATCTGTGGTGAGAATGTGTACAATAGATTTGCTGACAGAACCTATCCACATGGTTTATTAACAAAACAGATACTGCAATAACTGTTGTTGACAAACGTTCAATTTCCTATACAAATATTATTCATCTCAAATGTTTGGTAATTCATACACTACCTCTGGGCAAGAGATAAATCTTTGTATCCAGCTCAAGGTCTTGTGTCTACCTTTTCCTCAATTGATTACACACCACATACTAAATTGAATGGTTTGTTCCTTTAAAAATAAAAATAAAAACCACATACACAACAATTAACACAACAAAAGAAAAAAACATAAATATGTACAGCTTTGGTGGATAGAAAACATAGTACGGTAGTGTATCATATTAAAATGATAACTATCTGATTAGGCTCCACATTCACCCATTATTGTAACACCTATACATTTGTACACTGTAACACAGCGCACGGTTGGCACTACGAGCTGATTACTGAACGTCATGCATCTTACTAAGTCTAATGGCATGTATATAGAGCAACCTACGATGTCAATGCTACATTATAAACATACAAAACATGCCAGATTTTTACAGATATTGTATATTGTATTGCTTGTTCTCTATGTCGCCATAGTGTGATTTCGTTTTAGAATAAACATCTTCTTCTGTTGTAGGTAGTGTGCTTGCACTATACTGTTTATTCCATCAATAATGGTGAAATAAAAATATTTTTAAAAAGAACCATATTTTAAAAACCGTTTTGTCAAGTCATTATGATTTTAAATTGGAAATAAATGTACATAATTATTTCTTCCGGTTTAGTATAATGTTGAATATGGTTATATTTGTTCATTATATTCTATCTGATAATCTCCTTTATGATATTCTATATGTTAATTAGACCATATTGATTACGTTGTGTGTTATTTGCATATGTATCTATTTGTATGTTTATTGTATTTTTTTGTTACAACCGTGGGTGGCAACACACAATTATTTCTTCGGGTTTAGTATAGTGTTGTTTTCATAACAGTTGAATATAGTTATATTTGTTCATTATATTCTATCTGATAATCTCCTTTATGATATCCTATCCCATAATCTCCTTTATGATATTCTATATGATAATCTCCGTTATTATATTCTATATGATAATTAGACCATATTGATCAGGTTGTGTGTTATTTGCATATATATCTATTTGTATGTTTATTGTATTTTCCGGTACAACCGTGGGTGGCAATATGGAAACAAATGCACTTGAAATTGATAGTGGTTATTAATATATATTATAATTCCAGTTCTCATGAGTCATGTATCTAGTGGCAGTACATGTAACATATTAATATTACATATTTGTTAAAATTTGAAATCTTCTGTGTAAAAATACATTTAAAAAAATTTATTTTTGGAGTCGTAGTACAAAACTCAAGTTGCATGTTTGTTAAGATGTGAAATCTTCTCAGTGTAAAAAATTAATTTAGAAATTACTTTTGAGGGTGAAAGAACAATCATCGCGTAAGTGTATCATTCTGCATATCGTAACTTGTCATATTCTTAGAAGCTTTCGATTCTTCACTTTGTAAAGGTGACGGTTGATATTACTACAGCCAGCTATTATGTGAATGTAGTTGATCAATTGTTATATAACACCTTACTGCGAGTATAAACCTTTGGAAACTCTTATTAAACCTCATCTTCTTGGGACCTGTCGATTATTCACTGTTAGGTACTATATAGTTGACATTACGTCTGTGGATATACCGTAGGGATAATATGAATTTTCTGTGGACATACTGTGGATATTATGTGGGTATGCTGTAGGTATTATGTGGGTATACTATATATATATTGTAGATATTATGTGGGTATTCTGTGGGTATACTGTAGATACTATGTGGGTATTCCCTCAAGAGCCAACAACTTGTGAATATTCTTAAACATTAATTACTTGCTTTAGACATTTTAATTTGCATCAAAACTTGGTTATTTAATGGCATAAGTAACTGTTAGGATGATATGACACAAAGCGTATACTGTTATATATTCTAAAACGTATACATGTCTATGTGTATACCCTAGGAAGATTGTATTTCTAATACTAGTGGTATAATTAAATGACTGTACAATTATTTTTATACGATGACACACATATTTGTAACACACACACACACACACACACACACACACACACACACACACACACACACACACACACCACACACACACACACACACACACACACACACACACATACACACACGTACCGTGCATACCTACACATGTGCACGTACCAACGGTTACTGGTTTTGCTCGATATATAACATCATGACCTCTAACCTCTGACTTCTGATTTTCAAAGTTCGCCGGCTTTTAGAAATATGTTTCACGTAGCTGACCTGAAAAGAACAAGCAAATCTGCATGAGTTTAACCGACAGTACATCGACATGTCTTCATGAAGAGTATTTCATTTCAACATATACCGGTAGACATATTGTTATTTCATATTTTCAATATACATTGATATTTTATTTATCAACAGTGAACTGTAAACTCAATGTCGTTTGAAATGACACATAGACAAATTAATGGAGTACATATAAATGCCTAATATCTTATATGAATAAACTGATAAACATAGCCCATACAAATTACAATATGTACTATTCAGCTATTTAAAAAAAACTATGTACCAGTATTTTCACATTGTCCATACTATTAGCATAGTATGAGTTTACCTTATCTTCTAAACCTACATACAACAAATATGATACCGTATCCGGAATATCTATTACTTCCTACTACAGTATATTAAACCTACGTATATTATTAATATGAACCCCGTATTCTATTTTAAAATATCCATGGTTGTATCTGCTTTCAATCCTATATTTTCTTAGTTAGCATACCGTTAACCCATCTTCTAAACCCACATACTAAAAATATATCAGCGTATATGGTTTAATTCATACTAATTTCGTAACATGAACCCCGTGTTCTATTAATAGTATGAGCCTCATATGTACCTGCTTTCAATCATATATATGCTCAGTTACCACACCGTTAATTCCGTCATAGTGTGGACAAGCCGAGGGTGGGGAAGGTGAAATACTTGTTTTAAAATCATACTAAATATATAACTATTCCTCAATGACCTGATGGGCATCGTGTGTTGCATACCTGAGTACCGTATTACCACAAATCAGGAATAAAAGCAACATAACATAATGTAATCAAATAACGCATCATAATGTTTATCAGCTTTGACCTATTTCAATCCCAAGAACTCTTAATGGCGAAACTAAATTTACTAGCATACTAATCCATGATATATTCATACTAATCCGTGGTATTAATGCTAATCTCTAGGCTATTCATACTAATCCCTGGTATATTCATATGAATCCTTAGGCTATTCATACTAATCCCTGGTATATTCATACTAATCTCTGGTATATTCATACTAATCCTTATGCTATTCATACTAAACCAGGTATATTCATACTAATTCCTGATATATTCATACTAATCCCTAGTATATTGATACAAATCCCTGGTATATTCATACTAATACCTTGTATATTCATACTAATCCCTACTATATTCATACTAAACCAGGTATATTCGTACTAATCTCTGGTATATTCGTACTAATCTATGGTCTATTGATCGAAAACAGTCCCAATTCGTATGTGTGTAGTAAAATGTGTAGTGTTATTTTCTGATCTTGCCAAACCTTGCTTATGAGTATGTTCAGTTTAATGATGATCTGTTTATCTGAAACTCTGGATTATTGAGCGGAAAAAGCTAAATTATATATTTACTGGGAATCATTAAAACATTATTATCGTATCAGAATGCTGCCAAGCGGATTATCTGAGATTGAGTTAAGAAGATCGTTTGTCAAACGCATTGTACATTAGTCCATTAGGAGCGGGAAACTAACGTGGTGTGAACGCGACATGACGATCACGACACAAGACACCCGACGGAATCGCTCCCGTGTCGCACACGACTGTCATGTGATGTCCGGCGATACCAATACGCCGATGTTGTTCTAACCCATCCTCGAAACACGGACCAGTATGCCCATGTAGAGATATCCGTCGAATGGAAGTTAGATAGGCATAATGGTTTGTGTTTTGAGGATGGTTCTAAGCATTCTCTACAGGCACACATTCACAGATTAAGTTGTCATTTTGAACCGAATTCGAGTTATAAATGTAAAGTATATATACTAAACCAAATTAATAAAGGGCCAGCAGAGAATTATTTGGAAAGCTTTATACCAAATTTTGGAACTAGTCTTGAGGAATTTGGTGACATTCTTCTTCCAGAGCATCTGCAAGTCGTTAAAAGAGCACATTCTTCGTTGTTAAAATAATATAAAGCTAAATCCATATGCTCCAAAAGTTTACTGGCCCTTAATTAAGTTTGTTGTAGCGTGTTATGACTTTTACACCTCAAGGAATCTCTTACCCGCTCAATTGCAGCGGCGAAATGGTTCGCTCATATTGAAAACAATGGGCATTGTCATTTCAATGATACAGACTACTAGTACACCAATGATTAGTAAAAGGTGACATTCGAAATTTCTCAGAATTCGGAGACTGCACTCTCAACTGATGATGCAGAAAATGAGATTCTTGCACTTCAGAATGAACTTCTATTTCCTGTGTGTATTTGAACCAAGTCCAATTTGCCGGAGACATTTGCGGCTCGATGCAAATGTGAATAAAACTATGAAAATATTGAAAATCATTGGGACATGCGATAAATATTGCTCATGATCAATATACGTGTAGATGTAGATGTACATTTGTTTTAAATGTTTCCAAGTAAAAATACATTCAACCATGGACTATGTCAACAAACCGTTATGTGTTCATTCTAAAGTACCTCGTCTCAATGGCTAATTTACCAACAGTTTCTGCAACATGCGATGAATATTTAATTAATTATACGCATCACTGATCACGATAAAATGCCAGCGTTAATACATAATTTGATTTCAACATATTTTATTGTCACAAATTCAATAAAATCAGACAAAAGCGAAACACATAATATATAATCGGTCTGTTTGGTTATCGTGCCGACACAGTGTAAATATTCATTACAAACTTGCAGACACATTGGAATAGCAACAAAACCATATTCCTAAAGCAGAACTCCGAAACATGGTAGAAAGGCCCTCCACAACAATCTGTCGTCCCTTAATTGAATTTGTTGAGTATATATACCTGAATGGAAAGTGATCACAAATTAGGTTTCAAGGACCTGCATAGAAATGGATGCAAGATGGTGTGTTCAGATTTCAAGTATATATATTCAATATGCAAATACATGTATTGAAAATTCATGTAGCTATGCAGAACAATTGGATGTAAGTAAATGTATTGAAATTGGATGTAAGAAACTCTATGGAAATTGGTTGTATGCAACTGTTAAGAGTATATGAAAGTAACTGTCTTGAAATTGGCTGTAAGCAACTGTCTTGAAATTGGCTGTAAATAACTGTCTTGAAATTGACTGTAAACAACTGTCTATTGAAATTGGCTGTAATCAATTGTCTTGAAATTGGCTGTAAACAACTGTCTTGAAATTGGCTGTAACCATCTGTCTATTGAAATTAGCTGTAAGCAACTGTCTATTGAAATTAGTTGTAAGCAACTTAACTGTCTTAAAATTTACTGTAAGCAACCGTCTTGAAATTGGCTGTATGCAACTGTCTATTGAAATTGGCTGTAA
Organism: Pseudorimula midatlantica; assembly: GCA_032361205.1. NCBI lineage: Eukaryota > Metazoa > Mollusca > Gastropoda > Lepetellida > Lepetodrilidae > Pseudorimula > Pseudorimula midatlantica. The sequence continues at coordinate 9,930 of JAUTBR010134427.1, forward strand.
GCAATTGTCTTAAAATTGGTTGTAAGCAACTGTCTTGAAATTGACTGTATGCGACTGTCTTGAAATTGGCTGTAAACAACTGTCTTGAAATTGGCTGTAAACAACTGTCTTGAAATTGACTGTAAACAACTGTAAAGAACCCTAAATACCCGGATGTAGAGAAATGGATATGCTAAGAGAAGGAAGCATTTGTATGTTTAACACATTCACTTCTACCGCTACGATCTTTACTAAAATGTCATTGATAAAATAAATATCAATAATTTGACGAACGTATCTCTTACTACACCGAGATATATCCGTGTACATTTACGTCATTTCCGGTCTGCCTTGTGTTTGCTCATCTAAACAGAGAGTTGTAAAAGATATATTTTTACTTCCTTTTTTTATTATTAGTAAGACACAGAATATTATCCTCGCATTTCAACGTAATGCCGAACGTAAACGTCTCCTGAAATAATATAATTGTCCTTAATTACTTTCAGAGGAGGTACCATTGCCATTTAATAGAATCACGTTGAACATTCTTAGACACATCCAATATTGACTTCCTGCAGTAAGACCTCGCGTTATATTGAAATCAATACGCGGTGATGTGGGGTAACGTTT
>JAUTBR010134760.1:0-10533 GCA_032361205.1 Pseudorimula midatlantica
GGTGTTTGGCCGGTTTATGTCACCGGATATGGAATTAATCTCGGGCTATCTCGTGTCAACTTACGGTCCCTATTAACGTACGCCAACAAAAAAAGACGTATATTAACTGTATATATTGCAATTAATCTCACCCTGAAGCGTCCATCGTGGAAGCGGTAGTACGTCGTTCCGGTGAAGAAGTACGTGCGTCCGTTCTTCCACTTGAAAGCCGAGTCCACCGCCCCCAGTGGAATCCCCCGCCACACGGACATGGGCTTGGGGTAGCTGGAATCTACCCGGTTGTCTGAGTACCGCCAGTATTTGTTGCCTGGATGATGGATTACAGATCGATAATAAATGACATATAAATGACATATAAATGACATTACGGTTACAATGTTAGAAGCATCAGACCCTTGTTTCAAACAACGATCGTAGCGCCACGAGGATCGTAACTCTATATTAACGTAGTTTCTACGATCGTTTTGTGGAACGGAAACATGGGCCCGTATTTTCGAAACTTCGTAAGTTCTAAGACGTTCGTAAGTTCTAACAATTCGCCAAACTGGTTTTCTGCTTATGTCAGTTATAAATTGATATTTTCTGACTAAGAAGTTCTTCCCAGATGTTTGTATCACGCATAGCCAATGTCAATCACACTGGAAATGAACAACGTACATAATGGAATGGTACCTTTTGTTCTTAAAATAATCAATACCAGTACATTTTCAAGCCATTATGCATTATCACTGGCAAGAACGTCTCTATGTAGTAACAGTATGAGCGTTGAGATTTGGAAGCTGATAGTTCTCGCGTACTGTGTAATAAATATCCAAGGTATTTTAAATTACGAACGGTATGTAAACAACTTAAAATTGAACTATAAATTGGCACAATGGGCATGCTAGACATTTCATCAGATGTCATACATAAACTTTAAATAAAGCGCACACTAACCACAACGATTAAATAAGATTACGGAGGTCCGGACGACAATCAGATTCCTCGTTTACCAAAATGTCAAAGTAAAGTGTTTGATTTGGTATTGCGTGTTTTCCTTATTATGAAACATAAAAAAACTATGTGTATTAATTTCAAAATGGATAGAATGGCATACATAACATATCTACTGGCACCATAGTAAACCATGGTATTTGCATTGGCAAATTGGTCCGACTAGCTAACTACGGGATAACACTTCCTGCCTAGAACTGTGTCTGCATCTGTTCTCTTATGTCAGCATCTTCGTGAGGAATACCATTGGCGATCCTGAAGCAATTAGCCAACCTTCCATAGGTAATTACTAGTCTACGAGATTCCTAATTATATCATCCTCACCTTTAATGAAATATGTCTTTCCGTTTCCTCCCCACACAAATGCTGCGTCGATGTCATCGGGAACTCCACGGAAACCTTCGTTTATTTTTCTCGTATAGACCAACCGGAAGTTGTAAAATTTCCAATACGTTCCACCCTTAAAATAAAAAGAAGAACAAATTCTTAATTATCACAGAAACACTCGCTAACCTGACCGCAATCAGAGACACTGTAAAAAAAAGGTCTTTTCTTTTCTTTTCTTACACCATCAAGTAGTTACGCAAGGGAACTTGGCGTGGTAGTTTGCTAATAACGAGGAACATCTATACTGAGACTGCGGTAATACGCTTACAAACATGCTAGAATTAATCTTTCATTACGCTTCAGGTTTCAAAGGCCTAGGTACGTACTCAGTGATTAGATCACGTCACAGCTGACAGATACTGCTATGTTCGTAACAATCCTATAGTTTCCTTTTGCAATTCATTACTTAAATCATGGATATCCGGTTAAAGAAGCCACGGCGGTCTATTCGTTACGATAAGTAATGTAAACCATGGCTGACACTGAAAGGGAGACAACAATGGTTCCCAATGCATGTAGCCAATGCATCTAATTTCTTTCTTGCGTCATATGTACCTCGTATCTTCCATGAAGAAAATAGAGAGAAACTATGATGATTCCAACTAGTTAGTATGCTCAAATCGTACTCATTGTTCATGAAGAAAAGGGAAGTCCACGTTTTCACATATGCCCAACCACACAGTTTCTACACTGGCAGTGTGTTGTCTTAAACATCATCGTAGACAATACTAAGCTAACCCAGAAAGAGATTATTATCAATCTGCAATGGTTATTCCAAAGTCTCTCATTCCATTTATCATTTATCATTCGGTTGACCTCATATATTAATGGCTTACGTTGCATCTAACGTTGGGCACTGCTGTCTCGCGAGGGGTACGTATAATGTAATTTTCTTAAATCAGTTAGCATTAGGCTACCCCCCTGCCGTCTGATGGTTCATCTCCCGGGACTGATCAGATCCACATTCATACACCAGCGGCGTATCTGGGAATACCAAGTGGCATCTATAAAATAACCAGTGATTTCCCTCGTGTTCGGATAGAGAAATTTAATTTCTTCAACTTGGACAAGCCGTCGTCCCAGTTGCCTTTCAAATCGGTGTTCGAAAGCTCTTTACCTCACGAGAGCAGTGTGCGGAGTATGCGTTGGTATTGATCTTCCCATGCCATTAGGCTTGTGTGAAGGAAATAGTCGTGTTTAGGACCCGTCCTGAATTGATCCATCTTTGACGACCTGCACACCTCAAGCGAGTAATAGCGAAACATATTCCTGAAAATACGTAACTTTCGCATTGGTAATCTGTCGCCGTGACGTCAAGAGACTAGACTTAGCCTCGCTTTGACGCTGTGGTTTCCACGACAACGCGTCACAGCGGCGTAAAACGTTGACCCCTGAACAGCCCCGAGAATCGGAAATGTTACCCAATTCAATGTCTGGTCTATTGATACCGGTCGGTGATCGCTTTATTGGTGCGTACGTTCACTGTGATCAATTCAAAGTAAAGCACGCGGAAGCACGGTCAAGGAGAAAACAGAGGAAGGACATTTATCTTGATTCCAAGAACATTGCATTCATCCAGATGCCGCGATGAAACGGCAGAAAGAACGCAGAGGTCAGGAATGAGTAATGAAAGGTCTCACTTGCAACACTGCGCTGTAAGACAAATTGCTTTACGCAATCTTTTCCATGTTTTCTTGGCATAGGGGCATTTCCCCCATTGAGCTAGCCTACATATAAAGTTACTATAAAATTGGCGCATTTAATTCGATCACAGAGTTCTATTCCTGCTACGTGCTCAGACGTAACGTTCAAAATTCAATACTGCGATAACAGACGTGAGCACGACGCCAAGAAGTAGTATTTACACGGTTATAGTAGCGAGTATTCGGTTACGATCTGGAACTTCTTCAACTGCTTCATCAGCGGGCGGCAAAACGAGTGTATCTATACCTTGAAAATAAAAGTATATCCATTATCCCAGTGCAAAGCGGCGTTGATGGGTCCGCTAACACCATCCCAGTCCCACGATATCAGTCTAGGGAAACCGGGTTCGATCCCGTACCCATTTAACCTGTAGTAGTAGCGATCTGAAACGGAGAGAGACATATGGTGAAAAATGTTGTTATACAGTAATACCAAGTATGTCATCAGGTACCAAAATGCAGGTTTTCAGATGCAAGATGCCCGTTCCACTATAATAATAAGAAGAATAAAATAATAATAATAATAATAATGATAATAATAATAATCAGGCATTAGAAGGTTGACATTTATGTACATCTCAGCCTACCGGGTATTCATTACTTACTATGGTTTCAAAGGTAGGTCTTTATGTAGATTGATAACTATACTTCTTTACAGGTTGATATTATGTTTTCCCTTGTTGACATTTAGGATACAGTCCCGAAATGATAAGACTATTGTTTTGACTCGGTACGTAATGCACTCACTTCACCTCAGAATGATATAAATGATGAGTTTCCAAACCTATTGTTCGACATCTACCATCCCAGAATATATCTAGATATCTTCACCAGCAATACGCACCTTTAAACACGTATGTAAAACCGTCAGCGTTCTGAGTGATGGCGTCGATGGTGGGGTCTCGACAAATGCTGGGGATGTTGATCCTAGGTCCCTCTGTGGGACGAGGTTGGTCTGGTATATTAGGGATTGTTTTCGTTCTGTCAGGAGGACCTGGCAAACACGAATAGATAAATACATCATACAGTTACATTAGCAACGATAACCATTATGTGCAACCCAGTAGTTCATGGGAACGCCGTACATACTTTTTGACCCCGAAATTACGAAATCTTTTGAGTACGATTTCATGCTCAAGTTCAGATTTTATAATGTTTCTTAATCTCGGAACCTGGGTTCGCCCTTGCGATGGCTGCTAATGTTATAAAGGTTATGTTAGAGTTACGTTGTAGGAGACATAATTGATGACATACCGGCAATATTTACACATTGATATAGACCTACACATGTAAATGTATGTAACTTTGTGAAATATGCTATTATGGTTAGAAAAGATTATATGTACATTTTACGTAATCTCCGCTTTAATGTGAACTACAAATGTACATGGGTGTGAGGAATTACTTACATTAAATAAACTATTATTATTATACACATGTGTTTACCAAATGTTCATAGCCTACCATTTCCCTCAGTTAGCTTTAGGATATTATTATACTGGCACTAGTCCAGACATATTCATAATTAATAAAACTACGGACTTGACACCCGCTTTCCCTCTTCAGCATCACGTATGTCGAAGGCCACGATTATTTTCATAACATTTGACACATGGCGAGAGAAATAACAGGCGTTTAAGGAAATAAGACGCATACCGGTTTCACTTCCAGTATTATCTAGAGAAAGAGGTGATGTTTGCGTTGTTTAGTATACATATGCAACCATTTTGGGGTAGTTTACGTCAAATCCAGAACACTAACATTGGAATGTATACTTCCGAATGTTTCATATATACACACGGATAATGTGTAGTTTCAGCTTAGCTTGACACGCTTCTTGTGCGACCTGAGGCCTGTTCGGGAGATCGCGAACACGCGAGTAATTCGCGTGAAATCGCCTTAGCAACATTCATCCTTCACATGTGACGTCACGCGAGAACTCGCGTAAACACGCCCTTCTGAACAGGCCTCTGTTATTGTAGTATGTTGGCGCGAATAGGAGAATCTTTGGCGCCTTCCCGCTGGTAAGTCGTGCGACCCTTCACCTGATATTACAATTGTGTACGCCCCTTCACCTACTATTACTACGACTGTGGCTGCATCGATCGTTATGCATCTACATGCTATATGACGAGGATACAGATTCCCGCTGTGGCGTAAAGCAATAATTCGCTCGCTCGCTCGTAATAATGCATGTCGTTTCCTCTTGTTATCGAAATTATACGAACATGTTTGTGAATCGTGAAAAATACACTAGTAAATGCCAGTTGGCGGAGTTCCAGGCTAGCTTATATCATATATGTTTCTGCGTGTAAGGCTACACTGTTTGATCAACACCCCTGGATATACGTTCAAGAACACACTTTATGGACTACAATGACTGTTCTCTGTCGTGTTGTGTACTTGCAAACTGACTTAGCATGCCACTCACCGTACAATTCTTGTATCGCTCCTACGTCATCAGTATCCAATGAAAACGATCTTTGGTATCCCCTATAAAATGGCGCCATCAAAGCGGAACTGACGTCAGAGTGAGCTAATCCTAGTGAATGACCAAACTCGTGTGCTGCCACTTGGAACAAGTTGATTCCTACAACGGAGATATAGTTGATATACTATGTACATATGACTTCTAACATAAAGATAGTACAGTAGTTAATAAAAAGACTATAAACACGTATATTTTAAAACTCAATATAATCCGGAACTAAATATCATGAAAGCATCCTAACCTATTACCTATAACCCTTTCCATGCTGGAGGCAACCAGAGAATCCCTATGGAGCAGTGTCTCTGCCTCATCCAGCAGGGAGAGGGTTAATGTGACATGCTTCTGTAATACCGCCGTAAACTTACCATCTGGCACTGATATCGTCCAAGGTTCGTCTTCGTCAAAATGGGCATCACCTCCAAACTGAGGGAAGAACGCATGGGCGAGTGTTCGCCCTCTGCCGTCGAAGGGGTTCCCGTCACCGTGGGAACGGCTGACGAATTTTATTTCTATATCAGCAGAATCGTACTCTTTCCTAGTGAATCGTAGCGGTGTGACTTTGCTCCATATCTGCAAAAGTAAGTTACGTACTAGTATTATTAAGCAACGTTAGTAAATTTGGCATTTTCAGAATACTCATTGTACGAGACAAAACGTCTTAACTAAACTGTTATCATTATAACGTTGTGCAAGTAATAATAATAATAATAATAATAATAATAATAATAATACATATTTATACCGGGCTTCTTCCATGTCGAACACATGCTCATGGCGCCACAGTATTACCCTGGTCAGTGGATCTGTGTGCACTCAATTCCTTCTCAACTCCCTGGGGAGTACAACACATCCATACTATATTATACCTTCAGAGCTCTATCTACTTCTAGAACTGTTTCTTCTCTTGAAAGATCTCGGCTGAAAGTTGATATCCTATAAGTAAGATCTGTTTTGGCCCATTTGCTACCTGAATATAGAAATATATTATTGTTATATTTAGGTTCGGACGTACGAGATTATATGTACGGACGTGCGAAAGTATTTCAGTAGTTGTAGGAATTATGTGGTTGTCAAGATCACGGAGTTATAAAGCATTGGTAAGTTAGCACAAGTTGATACATGTCCATTCTGCTGGGTAATTCTCCGAATGAATGTCAAACGAGAAAGGTACCAACAAAATTATGACAACCTGGGTATCGTTTCTCGAAGCTCTCATATCTACTACGAGACCATAAGGACTCTCGTAGCGATCTCTAACACATGGGTATCGTGCACTTACAAGAGCTCTATGGTCTCATAGTGGATACGAGAGCTTTGAGAAATGATGCCCTGAGACTGACGGAATTTGAAACAAAATATTTCAGCGATTTCGCGGCAATCTGTTTATAAGGGAGGAGAACTGCTATTTTATATCATTTGAAGTGTTCACTACAATACCTTACTGGCTTCAACTTAGTTCAAGGCATGAGTTTTGTTCTGAAGATTTAATTCCTACAAATATGCAAATTAGACATGAATCAAAATTTGCATATTTTCACCGTTACTGTGATCGTATCTAAGCCGTGCAGATGTGATGTTGATAGTATTTATCTGTAGTTGTTGCAATCCTACCACCGGGGGTCACAACAGTTCAAGGTCTGCCAGAAACTAAACTGCTGCTTCCACTGGGACTATATTCAGGCTATTGGAATAAATTGGAGCCATTCTGAACATATTTTCTCTTGCCCACATCGACACTACATCACGCAATGCCACGTGCAGCCCCGGGTTGAATCGACCTCAGATTTAGCGATTAATGAGTACCAGCAGTTGAAACTTCATTCACAGCGTTTCCTGCCCGCTTCAAGATTGCAATTTCTCGGCCAACAGGGATGAAGCCAACTTTAATTTGAGTATGTGTCATATTCCAATTAAATTACAAATGTTGTTTTTTCTTTAAATATGGTCTGCATCTCTATGATATCGATGATAAAACTATGTTTAATGCATGTTCAATAATTGTATGTTCCAGTGTTATTAATATACCAGGTATTAACCTTGTATTAGTACCGTCACGGCAATCTGCACAAGTCTGCCATTGAATTTGGTTCCAATGCATGTGTTGCCATCTCACATAGTACAACTCAATACTAACTGAAGAAGAACAGTTGCACTACTCAATACTAACTGAAGAAGAACAGTTGCACTACGTATGACCAACGAGTCCCCTCTCATACAAACTGGTGTGATTCTGAAGTAACGTTAACTCCAGCCATAGCTTCGTGTGCGTAGTCTTATATTATGCCTAATTTGGATTTACTATGACCTTAATAGTGTGGGTATTTATATGTCCCCAACGCCATGCTAGAAAGCTTGCCCATGGTCAAAGCTACGCTATTTCACAGAGAGAAGTTTCAGGCAAGAACGTGTCGAGAATATGCCACCAAGAGTGGCACCTTGCAGGGTATGGTACCTTGCAACGTGTATCGTTTTCTTCTGGCCCCCCGTCCTATACCGTCCGTATCGCTGTTGCCACATCTCGGCATACTCATCATCGTCTTCGTATCGTCATCGATAATACCTGAGCAGAGATAGGAAATGATGAAAATGTATGGGAAATGTATGAACATTGAATAACGTTGCTCACCGGATGTGGGTGGACTGCAAGCTTAGGGTATTGTGTTAGTATTGTGTGAGTCAACCTGTGGCATCACAGACTTGAGGTTTTACAATTGTACGCATATTATATAATAATTAATAGAATTGACGACGAACAGGCTATGTGCATGAGTTGACGTCGACATGAGGTATGATATTATTAAAATGCAGGAACATTGCAGGGCGGCGATCGGTGGGTGTGGTCTCGACCTGTGCGTCGTGTGAGGGCTACGGGGTATGATGTTATCACGGCCATTCTGTAACATTGGTCGAAACAACATGGACCAACACTGCGTTTGAATTTTAATAATTGGACGTGTATTAAATAGCATACTAATTTGCTGAAGTGACGACGAAGAGGCTAATCTAAAAACAAAGGCTAATCTAAAACACGGCTAATCTAAAATAAGTGACTACATCCGCCAGTAAATGAACAATTTCATCAGAATCAATACAGTTTGGATTATTATTAAAGGAGGTTTTGAACGCTTCTTTACATTATCTGATTATCGGCGGCTCAGTAGACTGCTATTATATTTACTACCAATAATTACATTAATTACTATAAAAGTTAAAACATTATATCAGAAAATTGCACCTCTCTTCCTTTCTTCTAGACTAGATCAATGTATCCTACATGTATATTAATATCTATATACATGCGTATACTATACATGTATATGATGTAGTGATACGTCTCAATTTGAGCAGACAAATACATCTATTACGTTAATATATTGCATCTGTATAATATATTAATAATGAAATGTAACGTTTCCCTTGGCTAACTTTGTTTATGAAACATATCAGTCTGATGGCATAGCCATGTCTACTTGCTGCGTTCAGCTGCGGAGCATATTGATAAATATCTCCGTATTGATGTTTATTGTACCTTCATTCTGCAGGGACATTACTTATTGATGCTTGACCAATTGTTCTGACCACTGACCGTACACAATGCTTATCTGACCGACAACCAACGTCAGGTATTAAATATATTTTAACCCAGATTTTAATGAGTGCAATAACCTCGGTCTCTATGGATCTTCTCAACACAGGTCCCCTCTTAAATACACTTATGTTGTGGTTTGCGGTTTGCAATATTTACATCCTCGAAGTGGAGTAAGATGTTGAAAGCGCAAATAGCTTGGCAATTTTCCAGTCATAGTAAGAATGATTTAACATATGGCCTCCTTTCATAAATAGTCTAAAACTGTACACGTTTCCAATATAATATATTTCTTTTAATATACCCAAGCGTTGTTGAATTCTATTTTATTCTGTATCAATACTTGAGATAGATAACTTCCTAACGTACTTCTAATTCATATTCTTCTAGTTAATAAAGTAAAATGTAATTACTGTTATCGAATACTAAATGTGAAACCTTTAACAACATGGATCATGGTTTTATATCTCAACACTATTCTTCCTTGTCTGTAATTTTAAATCCTTATCTGTAATTTTAAATCAAACTGTACGTTATAGGTGGCCAATTGCCATTAAATGTATTAAGCCTGTGATAATATTTACGTGATTAATTTGATGATATCTGTTCGTACCTGCAGTGTAGATAGGAATCGTACCTACATACAGCAATGTGATACTCTCGGTATTGAGGTATTAAAGATTTACGTAATTCGCTCATCACAATAGTGATAACAATCCGGTACAGATGATGAAAGAGATGACTATACATTACACCACATCTCAGCAATAAACTTTCTAGACAAGATCTGCGATTGAAGGAGGCGCCACATGACGTTGTTTTTAATCTATGCAACAATTACTTTGGCAATTTGAGATGCACGTTCATCGGTATTTGACATCAATCAAACTAGTGCTGATACCAGCCCAGAGGTTAGCGAACTTCATTGAGTACGATTTCATGCTCAAACTCATACACGTTTGAGGTCGAGTATGAGATCGTACTAAAAAAAAAAAGTTTCGAAACCTCGGTGTCTGGCACACAACCTGCATCCTTGTTATTTAACAGGGTAGTTGTTTACCTAACATACCATTCCTTTGACAAGTGCCCGACATATGGGGGATTTACGAACAACTTTCGACTACACACAAATAGTAGTACCGTTTTACTTATACGCCGTATATGGGCGATGCAGTGTCAGAGTATCGTTTCACATCACGTCCACGATTTGCTTATTTAGGCCTGGGTTTCGTTTCTCGAAGCTCTCATATCCACTATGAGACCATAGCGCTCTCGTGAGTGCATGATCCCCATGTATTAGATAGATAGATAGATAGACAATCTTTAATATCCACACACGGGGAAATTAATTTAACGTCATAATAGCATGATAC